>QEOQ01000395.1:24097-57945 GCA_010279815.1 Brachionus plicatilis | reverse complement strand
GCAATAAACCGTCCGTGTAATGGACCGGTTTGTCTTGGCCGCATCCAACACTAAAAATAATTTTAAAGTCAAAGTCCAGACTTGACTTTGACTTCATGACTTTGACTTTTGACCAACTCTGCTTAAGACTTGTGACTTAAAAACAAGTCTGCTAATATATTACTTAAATAATTGTAAATTTAAAAAAATCTAATTACAAATAATAAAATTTAATTTTGCATTTTTTACCGCATTTTACGACCCTAAAAAACGCATTGTTGTGTCGTCTCTTGCTATTATGATAATTGCCATATTGAACCGTGGTCTTGTTTTTTGTACAAAAAAAACCTCACCCAAAAATTTTCATTTGAAACGAAAATAAAAAATAAAATGAAAAAATTAAGACAGACATGTTAAACATGCTACAATTCACATACACAAATGATAAATTATAAATACACGCTCTCCCAAACCATTTCAAGTTCATTCATTCGTTTCCTAGATTAATAATTAGTAATAATTTAATGAGACAAACAACAACAACAACAAAAAGAAAAGAATTGGCAACAAAACATTTCTAACATTTAACGAGTAAAATATTCAATGGATGCTAAACTATTTGGCGTGTAGCGAGACCAGGCCCCAGCTGTCCCACTCAATCGACCAGCTAAGAATAACAAAAATAATAATAATCTAGAGAAAAAAAAAAAAAACAAATATGGACCGTACATGGCTTGAAAAGGGGTCGATCGATCAACAAAAATAATTTCTATATTTCTAATCGTTGGCAAGAAATGCGAGCAGATCTGCTGCTGGAATCGCAACAAACATGGGAAACTCAAGCTCGACCAGCACCAAATCGAACCCTAGCACGCCACTCCTCGGCAGCGCTCGCCTCTCTCACACCGTGAAGCAGCGCAACAAGTCCAAAGACAGCCTGGCCCAGACGACTCCACCGGGAGCCGCGTCCGCCGACCACTCCCAAATATTCATCGCTCTCTACGACTACAAATGCGATCTGGACAAACACCTGAGCATCCAAAAGGGCGACAGTCTCAACATACTGTCTTACAACAAGACCAAGGAGTGGTGCGAAGTGCGGAACACGCACAGCCTCAAGAGCGGCTGGGTGCCCGCCACCTACATAAAACAGTTCAATCATCTGGACAACTTTGCATGGTACCACGGCAAAATTGAGCGCGTGCACGCCGAGTACCTGCTCTCGTCGGGCATAAACGGCTCGTTTTTGGTGCGCGAGTCCGAGACGTGCGCAAAGCAGCTGTCGATTTCGGTGCGCTTCGACGGCCGCGTCTACCACTACCGCATCAACAAAGACGAGCCAAGCGGCCTCTTCTACGTGTCCAAAGAGGCCAAGTTCTGCACTCTGGCCGAGCTGGTGCACCACCACTCGACCGAGCCGGACGGCCTCACCACCACCCTGCTGTACCCGGCCGCCAAGCTCAAGCGCCAGCCCCAGCTCTACTCGCTGAGTCCAGTGGACGTGCTGCACGACGGCGCCGACAAGTGGGAGCTGGACCGGTGCGAAATTCAAATGCGGCTCAAGCTCGGCTCGGGCCAGTACGGCGACGTGTACGAGGGCGTCTGGCTGCGCTACAACAAAACAGTGGCCGTCAAAACCCTCAAAGAAGAGAACATGTGCTTGCACGACTTTCTCGCCGAAGCGGCCATCATGAAAGAAATGAAACACGCCAATCTAGTACAACTGCTCGGCATATGCACTCGCGAGCCCCCCTACTACATAATCACCGAGTTCATGGCCAACGGCAATTTGCTCGACTACTTGAGAGCCGGCAACAAACAAGAGCTGAACGCCAGTGTGCTCATGTACTTTGGACTGCAGGTGGCCGCGGCCATGACCTATCTGGAGTCGAAAAATTTCATTCATCGGGACCTGGCGGCCCGCAATTGCCTCGTCGGCGACAACAACTTGGTCAAGGTCGCCGACTTCGGCCTGGCCAGACTGGTGGCGCCGCATGCAGACAAAAACGCGGCCGCCCAGTCCGAGTACACGGCGCACGTGGGCGCCAAATTTCCCATCAAGTGGACGGCCCCCGAGGGCCTTGCCTACAACAAGTTCTCGAGCAAGTCGGACGTGTGGGCCTACGGCGTTCTCCTATGGGAGATTACCACTTACGGCAAGTCGCCGTACCCGGGCGTCGAGCTCGCCCAGGTCTACCACCTGCTCGACTCCGGCTACCGCATGCACTGCCCGGACGCCTGTCCTCTCGGTTTATACGAGCTGATGCGCCGCTGCTGGCACTGGGAGCCCGCCAACCGGCCCTCTTTTGCCCACATCTACGCTCACATCGAGAACATGTTCCACGAGGCCACCGCTCACTCTCTACCCCCCCACAAAGACTTCAGCTCGTCCACCCTGCCCGCTCACTCCAACCAACAAGTACTCACCTCCTTCCAGGCCAAGAAAAACCAGCCGCCCAAGCCCCCCGAGCGCTCCTGCTCCTTCAAGGACGTCGACAATCTGAACCAGGCGTCCCCGGCCCAGCCGCCGCCCGTCTCCTCCAGCAGTAGCGGCCGGCCCAGCAGTCGCCTCGTGCACAAAGAGGAGAGCGAGCTGCAAAAAGTGCTGAGCAACTTGAAAAAGGTCAGCGGCGGTGACGCTTCAAAAGCGCACAAAAACATATCACAATTGGACTGGTGTTCTTACAGCAAACACAGTAATAATTTGGGAGTGGAGAGTGAGGCTAAGAAAGAGGAGGAAAAGAGGTCACAGTCAGTTAATGATTTGGATGAGAAGAAAGGAGGAGAGGAGTGTGTGTCGTCGACGTCGAGCTCGTGTTGTTCGAGCAGTTCGACAGAGGCGAAACGGGCAAATATTGCGCACATGAAAAAGACAATTGAGTACGCGTCGTTTAACATAAAGCCCAGTCAGTACAAGCAGACGGGAGTGTTCTTGCCGCTGAATAATAGCGGCGAGGCGGCCAGTGGCGCCAATGCGTGTCTGATCATGCTGCGCTATGTCAAAGAAGACTTGGAGATATTTGTGCAAAAGTTGAGGAATGTGAAAAAGAGTGGGGCCGATCGGGCCGAATGGAGCTCGTTTGTGCAGTTCAAGGAACAGTTTTGTGCCAAGACTAATTTGGAGCTGAACAACTTGAACAGTTGGTCCAACGAGCAGAATTATGACTTGTTGTTGAAGTTGCGTCAGGCGATCATCAAAGTAAAGGCTTTTGAGCAGAGTGACAGCCAAAATGGACAGCCGAACGCCCTTGATTTGAGTGCGTTGAGCAAGTTGTTGAATGATTTTATGCACAATTTGGACAAGTTGACTCAGTTGGTCACTCAGCAAGCGTTTAACTCGGCCAAATGAGCTGCTCTACTTTTTCTCTTTTCTCTTCCGCTTATTTTATTTCGGGTTGTTTTTTTTTTCAAATTTACAATGTTTAAATTTTTATTTATTATTTAGTATTTTTGTACATATTTATTAGATGGTAAACAAAAATTTTTTTTTTTTCTCTTAAATTATCGCAAAGAGTTGAGTTTTTTTTTATCACTAATTTTTGGTCTATTTCAATTTTTTTTGTTCGTAGGAAAAAATTTTTTTTAGGATTTAAATTTAAAAATAAACATGGCTGTGAACGAATGAATCAAGAATATTTTATTTTATTTTTATTTTTTTGAATACAATGCAAATAAATTGTTAAAGAGTTCAAATTTTTTATTTATTATTAGTGCTGAAGTACAACACCGGCTCCAGTCTACTTAAATGTCTATAGTTTCACAGTGCAATACTATGATCTCATGTGTTTAGCAAAAAAATAAAAATCATTTATAAAAAATGCAAAAGTTATTATAGTTTAAAGATTTATTTTCAAAATTTAAAAAAAAAAAGGTAAAGATTTTATACTGGGGTGAAGTTTTGACATGGGTTAAAAAAAATGAGTTAATTAAAAAATAAACTGAAGAGGTTAAAAACACTGTACATTTATTAAATATAGGCCAAGAAGCAAGCGACGAGCTAAATGAGTTCCTAAGCGTAAAATAATCAATTTCTCAGCATAAATTTCTCAATTTTCTTACTCATATTTAATCAAAAGTAACAAAGTGAATATTTGAACTAATCATTTTTATGAACTCTTAATTTTATAGATAAAATAATAAGAATCAAATGTAAATAACTCTTAATTTTTAATTATTTTATAGATTTTTACTTTTTTATCTTATGTAATTCTGCCTATCTGGCTTAAATCAAATAAATGATAAATTTTAATAATAGACTTACGGTTAATATTGGAAGAAACTGAAGTTGACTCGACTTGTAATTTTAAAATAAATAATAAGATAATCGAGTAGGAAAATAAAGCGTTAGCATTAAAAATACTTATTATTTAAATTTGTCTAAATTTAGAAAATTATGAATATATTTTATTTATAGAACTTTTTTTTTTTATTTTCATAATCTTTTTTTTGTCTTACATATTTTCTTTTTTGTCCATGGGACTTTTACTTTTACTAATTCATAACAATTTTTCATCGTCGTTTGGCGTTAATTGAAATAAATAAATAAATAAATTAAAAAATAACTCATTTTTTTAATTCATTTTTTTAATTCAATTTTTGGTTTCAAACAAAAAGGTAATTTTCACATTGGTATTTTTAAAAAAAGAATAATTGTTCAATTAAAGTTTTTATTAAAAAGAAAAGGATTTAAGCAAAATTTACAGAAATAAAAAAGTTAATTAATTAATTGAATATTTTTTCTTTTTCAATAATATTTTTGTCAAAAATATGCATAAATTTGCCACGAATGTGATATTTATTTTTAAATTATTAGTGCTGATATTTATCTTTGTTTGATGAATCTACCACATTTTTTTCCAATATCTTGGATAAGTCAATATTTAAAATAGGAATAATATAAGAATTCATTTTTAGCAGTGTATTATTTATCAGCAATGTGTTTAAGGTTTAAATATATTTTTAAGTTATTTTATTATTTTTTTTTCAATTATTGCTTTTTTAGTTAAGTTTGGGTTTCATTTAGGATCTTTTGTTGCAATTATATAGATTTTAAAGAGAATAAGTCATTTTTTAATTAATTAATTTTATGGTCATATTTTTTCTTTTCATCAAAATATTGAAGCAGAAAAAAATGAGTTAACAAAATAACTAATTCATTTAATTAATTACCTCATGTCAAAACTTCACCCCAATAGATTTTATGTCATTAAATCTCAATTTTTTCTTTTTTACTTTGTTTCTTTATCTAAGATTATCGAGTATGATAATTCTTGTGTTCAAAATTTAAATTTAAAATTTTTTGAATTCAACAAATCTAAATGTGCGAAATGCAGTTTTGTGAAATTCAGTAAAAAATGATATAACGAAGAGAAATAAATGTAAAAAAATTGAATAACTTTTTTTCCTTAGCAGAAATTGAATTTCAATATAATCGAACGTAGAGCATTTCCACAGATTTTGGACATCATTAGCAGACTTTTACAGTTGATGCAACTTTGAAACTTTAAAAAAAAGTCATTTGTCACAAAACCGCGAAATGCTTGAGACGTTTTGACAGGCTGCTCATTGCTCAAAGAAAAAAAATTAAAATTAAAGCAAATAAAATAATCTTATTGAAGTCATTATTTTTTTAAATAAAATTTGAAAATAAACTTTTAAACTTTAATAAATTTTTTCATTTTTGAGAATAAAAAAATTTCAAAAATCAAAAAAACGTTTTGACAGGCTGCTCATTGCTCAAAGAAAAAAAATTGAAATTTATTTATTTATTTAATTTAAAGACCGTTTACCGATCAACCCTTGCTTCAGAAGAAGCACAACACACTAATAAATATAGCGTATTGTTAAATAATTAAAAAAATCAATAAAATTTTCTTTTGGATAAAATTTAGGCCCAAATAGACAGTTTACACAAAAAAATACACAAAAGAATAGAAAACTATTCGTATAAAATTAAGCAATAAAAAATAAAGGAAATAAAAAAAAATAAAAAAATTAAGATATGTGTTTATGAACAATTCAGAAAAAAAAATTAAAATTAAAGCAAATAAAATAATCTTATTTAAATCATTATTTTTTTAAATAAAATTTGAAAATAATCTTTTTAAACGTTAATAAATTTTTACATTTTTGAGAATAAAAAAAATTTCAAAAATCAAAAAATCTTTAAAAAATTTTCATTCAAGAAAAGTAATAATAAATTTGCAATTACTTAAAAAGGAGTTTTAGAAAAATTTAAATGTAAAAACCAAGGATAATTTTTTGAAAATCTCTTTTAATTAATTGCGAATTTATTATTACTTTTCTTATTAAAAATTTTTTTAAGTTTTTTTATTTTGAGATTTTTATTTTTTCTCTCAAAAATGTAAAAATGTAAAAATATAAAAATGTACAATAAATTACATTTTGCCTAAAATTTTGGGGTTCAATTCAGTTTTTTACGAGCTTTCAAAAACTGAACCTCAAACTGCTAAAATAAGGTATTTTAGGTTTTTCACTTTTATTTTTGTACATATTTATTAGATGATAAACAAAAAATTTTTTTTTTTTCTCTTAAATTATCGCAAAGAGTTGAGTTTTTTTTTATCACTAATTTTTGGTCTATTTCAATTTTTTTTGTTCGTAGGAAAAAATTTTTTTTAGGATTTAAATTTAAAAATAAACATGGCTGTGAATGAATGAATCAAGAATATTTTAATGCAATACAAATAAATTGTTAAAGAGTTAAAATTTTTCATTTATTATTTGTGCTGAAATTCTCTCAGTAAGTACAACACCAGCTCCAGTCTACTTAAATGTCTATAGTTTCACAGTCAAAATACTCTGATCTCATGCGTTCAGCAAGCCGTTAGTTATTTAAGATTTAGCAGCATTTTCTCTCCGAAAAATTTGCCCTTTTAATATTTTTCACTCTGCATAATAAAAAATAATGAGAATAAATATTTTCATCATAATATAAATATGAATTTAGCATCAAAATTTTATCCAAAATTATCATCAAGAAAATAATTTTTCCATTAAAATTAAATTTTAATCAGCAAAGATATTTTTTTATAACAAATAAAAATTAACTTAACAAAATCTATTTTTTTCATCAATTATTTTTTTGATGGATCAAATAAAAAAATTATGCAGCAAGACTTTCAACGCTTTGTTGAGATAGATTTTTTTCAATTTAGGTTTTGTATTGATTTTGATTTTAATTAAAAAAATATTTTGATGATTAATTTTAAATATTTAATTACAAAATAAATACTACCCAAAATAATTTAAGTCAACTAAAAAAAAAAACATTCAATATTTTTATTTTAAAATTAATTCAATTTCTAATTGATATCAATTCAAAAATAAAAGATAATTAATTAAACTAAAAATTAAATTAAAATTTTGATCAAAGATTAATGCGTATAGCTTACAATTTATTTATTGATTATACTTTTTTGTGTGAAAAAAACATATTTTTTAAATCATCAGTATTTTAAATATTTTTATCATTAAAATTTACCCCTTTAATATATATATGATCAGTATTTAATTAAAAATAAGAGTTAATAATTTAAAAGATCAGTATTTTTTGATCAATATCCGGTTGATCAGTATTTAATTGACATGATCGGTAAAATAAATAGTTATCGGTAATATACTAGTAACGATTAGTATTTTAATGAAAATGATAATTAAAGATAAGGGATCTCCCTCAATATGTGACCAAGTTCATTTCGCTCATTAGGGAACCATCACTGGTCACATACATATGACCAGTGCATTATGTGACTATGGTTTTATAAAATCATACAATGTTAATAATTTTGTGACCTATTTAAAAAATATTAATTTTAGATATGTGACCAATTATTTTTTAACAATAAAAAATAAATATAAAAAAAATATTTTAAATTTTTATTCCAAAAAAAAATATTCGAATTTACTTAATAGTCATTTGTTTGTTATAATAATAATACTTAAATGATAAAATATAATAATCTACTTATGTTTTCTGCTTTTATAAATTTTAATTCCCAACTCACCCTCCATGTACTCACCACATAGATCGCACAGCATTTGATTTTTTTTTCCACTTAAATTCTTCTTAACTAATCCCGTAGTAGATTTTGAGCATTTGGGGACATAATTTCTTGAGACATTTTAAATTGAAAATTAAATCAAATATTACTTTTAAAAAGCATTTTTTAAATTTGTATCATCATCACAAAAATTAAAATTGTGTTTACATAATTTTTTAAAAAAACTTATTATTTTGGAAATTTAGCTTTATGTTGGATAATTTGACTTTGAAATAAAAATTTTAAAAATTGGTGACCACGATTTTTATTCGGGTGACCATGGTTTTATATTTTATTAAAAAAAATCATGGTCATATTATGCACTGGTCATATGCATGCGACCAGTGATGGTCCCCTAATGTGCGAAGTGAACTTGGTCACATATTGAGGGAGACCCAAGATAAAAAAAAAGAAGACATAACATAGAAACAATCAATAATATTCAATTTTGCAAATTAAAATTTTCAATTACAAAAAAATTCTAATGGCATCAAGTATTCCAGAGTATGTGTCAGATGATGAAGTTGAAATGGAAGATGAAGCAGATTGTCCAACTCAACGAAGAGTAAAGATGTTGGTGAAAAAAAAATTCATGCTAAAGTTTTATTGAGGTAGTTTTTTTTTATTTTATATTTTAATTGATATTGGTTGTACAAATTAAAACTAACTTTTATGCATTTTTTTCTTCGACTCTTCCTCGACTTTTCTTCGACTTTTATTCAACTATTCCAGTGGGGAAAGAAAGAGTTGAGGAAGAGTTGAGGAAAGGAAATCTACAAGTCAGTTTTAAATTTTACTGTAATATTGAAATTTGTTAAAATTAAACTATTAATAAGTTTTATGTTGCTGAAATACTAATGTTAAGAGTTAGGTAAACAACTAATTAATAAAAGGTTTATGTAATAAGTGTTTGATGATCATTTATTAACGATTGTACTAAATTAATTTTGTGCTTGGAATTGAACGAATAGACGCGGAAATGACAATATTCGTGTAAGGTAATTCATTTTAATAATTCATCAAATTATTCTTAACAACTTTTTGAATTTAAGTTTTTCTTTAATTTATGGTAAATAGTTACACAGAAAAGAAAAAAACAATCAAAAGTTTCTTAATTAAGATTAATTTATATTTTGAAAACTTGGAGAAGTAGTTTTTTTTTTCAATTTTTCTTTTAATTTAAATGACTGTTACAATGTATTAATTTTTAACTTAAAAAGAAAAATTAATACATCAAATATCATAATACAATTAGAATTAATAAAAAAATTAAAATCAAATTAAAAGTTTTGAATAATTTTCTTTAATTTGTCGTCACTTGAAACAAATATTGATTCAAATAGAAATTCAATAGCATTTTTAAATAGTCGCAAAAATTAAAATATTGACTTTTCTTAAATTTGCTTTTTAATTTAAAAGCAAATATTTCAATCAACACATAAATAGTTTTTAACTTTTTAATTTTGGCAGCTTTTACTTCAAATAATCAACACTTTTTTTAAATACACATCTAAAATTCCAACTCGCAAAATTGGTATACACTTTCAATGTTTCCAAAATGCTCATTCAAAACAGATTTCATCGACTTGAAGACATACTAATTATTAGAAAGTCAAATAGCTTTAATAACATAGCTTTTAATCACCATCAAGAATCAAAAATAAAACAAAATGGAAATTTTCAAAGCAACCAAGTCGAAGCACTAAAACCAGTGAACCTAAGCTTACACAAAAATTCGACCGGATTTTATCTCAAAAAAGATACCTATAGTGATTTTAAGCTTCCCAATATATCTAAAAAAAGCAATGATGGATCGAAAAAAACAAGATTGAAAGAAATCGAGAAAGATTTCTGGGCTGATACTTTCAAAAACCAAAAAATCAAGTCCTTTTTACCAACCATCAAGCCAATACACCACCATACCAAGAACAATGATCCATACCAAGAATATAAAAAACTAATCAAAGAAAGAAATTTAAAGTTGATAAATGAAAATGATTATAGATATGAAGCTTTTATGAAAATTTAATAGTTTAAGATTAAAAATTTTTTTTATAAATAGAATCAACATCAAAAATAAATAGAAAAAAAATCTCACTTTTTTACATACTTTTTTTGTATAAAAATGAATGGCGTGTGCTAATTCATTAACTAAAATTACTAACTAGATTACAGAACTCACATTTTTCATCAAAATTCATATCATAATATTCTTAAATATCCAAATATTGTTCTAATTCAAAAAAAAAATCTAATTGTACAAAACATCCTTCTCTGGCTTAAAAAGATGCTCAAAATAGAGTTAAACGTCTATCTGCTGATTTTTAGTTTTTTTAAAGTATAATTATGTCTAATTTATAATTTTAATACGATTTAGAAAAATTAATAAGAATAATATCAGTTATGCAAATTTAGGAAAAAAAATTTTTTTTTTGTAATTTTAGTTAAAAAATAATAAATCGCCAAAATGAATTATCAATAGAATTATCTTAAGTTCGCGCGAGGCCCAAAATTTTTTTCATTTAAAATAAGGATAAATGCTTTTATGACCTAATATCTTATGTTATACTTGACATATATATTTATCTATACTTACTTATAGCTCTCAGTCAAATGTTTAAAATGATGTCTCTAGATATTTTAAAAAAAATACCTTGATTCAAAAAAAATTTGGAAACTCATTAAATTTGAGCTATAATTATTTCACTAACAAAAAGATAAATTATTTAGTGATTAATTACTTTTTTTCAAATGACAAAAATCCATCAACTTTTCGAATTGTAAGTCAAATTCCAGTGATGATACAAACAACGATTCCAGCTATGTCCAAATTCCGTAGAACAAGAAACTGCCGTAGAAGAAGGGGTCGACCAAAAGGTTCAAAAAACAAAAAAAACACAGTTTAATTAGTCATTTATTCTCAATAGAATTGATTTATTAATCTTTTAAATTTTTTTAGTCCTTTTATTGAATTTTTATAAAAATAATGCCGCATCAGAACTTGAATTTTATTATTTTTTTAATCGAAAAATATAAAAAAATGAATTTAAATTTTGTTCAGAATGATGTACCGTAATTCCGTGTTGGGGAACGCGTGCATTAATACCCAAAGTCATATGTGAAGTGCATGCACAGACATTAACCCCTTCCATGTTAAAAAAATACTATTAAAGGTTCGACGCACTACATGTGCAGCTTTGGGTATTAACGTGTGATACTAATAAAAAAACCAAGTTTAAATGTCGAGTTAATAATCAAAAAATCTTTTTTAGAGCAGCACTTTAATTTGAAATTTTTTGAAATATTAAAAAAATAATTTTGCATATTTTAACTTTTAGTGCGACCATTCAAACAGAATTATGAAAATGTTTTTTAATATTTAAAATTATTTTTTTTATGCTTATCTAGTTATAGATGCAGCTTTTTTTTTAAAGATTTAAAAAATCATACGATATTTCATAGATAATTTCAAACCAGAATGAGGAAGTTATGCGTCGACCTCTTCAGAGTTTAAACTTGAATAGAGTTGATATTACTCCAGTTGTAGTTTTAAACAAAGATGGAAGTGTTCGAAAGCCTCTTGGTAGAAAAAAGGGCTCAAAAAGCAAATCATCAAATTAAGATTTTCAAATAGTATTTTTTTTATTTTAATATTGTCTTTAAACACCGCTCTTATAATTAATTCAAGACTTTGTCATATTATTTTTATATTTTAATATTTATATTCTATGAAATATCGTATGATTTTTTAAATCTTTAAAAAAAAAGCTGCATCTATAACTATATAAGCATAAAAAAAATAATTTTTAATATTAAAAAACATTTTCATAATTCTGTTTGAATGGTCGCACTAAAAGTTAAAATATGCAAAATTATTTTTTTAATATTTCAAAAAATTTCAAATTAAAGTGTTGCTCTAAAAAAGATTTTTTGATTATTAACTCGACATTTAAACTTGGTTTTTTTATTAGTATCACACGTTAATACCCAAAGTTGCACATGTAGTGCGTCGAACCTTTAATAGTATTTTTTTAACATGGAAGGGGTTAATGTCTGTGCATGCACTTCACATATGACTTTGGGTATTAATGCACGCGTTCCCCAACACGGAATTACGGTATTGCTTTAGAATCTGCAAAAAAATATGTCAATCTAAATAAAAGCAATCTTTTTTTATAAATAGGATTTTCACCAAGTCAAAATAAAATAAAATCTCTATTAAATAAATAATTTTTATCACATTAAAAATTCAACATGTCTAAATGAACAAGACCAACAAAAGTAATTCCTTATAGATTTTAAATAATTCTACTACTTTAAAACTATCAAGATAATACTGTTTAAATGTAAGTGTCAAAGATTTTCCTTTTAAATTTAGAAAAGGTATAGCAGTAATACTTATATATATATAAGAAATTTACATAAAGTAACAATGGAGGGTGTCAGAGAAAAAAGTAGCGTCAAAAAAAGCAGTAATAGTTTTATTAGTATTTTAGTTGTGTACGACATTTGATGTCAATTATTATGGTCAATAAAATGTAGTCCAAAATCAATCGATTGAGTTTAACGTTAGTATCATAGTTTTTTCAGCATTTAATTTTAATTATATTTCATTTATTTTTTATTTATCTATTTTTATTAAATAATTAATTTATTGAATATTGAAAATTGTATTAAACAAATTCTTACAATCATAATGGTTTAAAAAAGGCTTTATCCATTAAGACAACCCTCGCTTTTCTAAAATTATTCTTTAATTAAATAATTACTTTTTGATTTGAAAAACTTTTAAAAGCGCCATTAAATTTCATTGAATATTTTTACATTTTTATTAAATTTCAAAGCTTTATTTTTTAAACTTTTAAACAATAATCGCAATTTCTAAAAATTTTTTGAAATTAAATTGCGCATTTGAATTTTTGATTTGAAATTTGATCAAAAATTTGACTTTGCTTCCATTTTCAATATTTCCTCTAAGGAATTTTTTAAAGTTTTTTTTATTTTCGAAATAACAAATTAAGTACTTTATTAATTAGAATCTAAGAGCTAAATAAAATTAAATAGAAATAAAAATTATTCCGTGTAAAAATGCTTAGCAAACCCTTTTTTCCTGTATTAACTGCTACTTTTGTTTAAATAAATGTTATTCAATTTTCTTATTTGTTAAGCAAATAAATTTTTTTTTCAATCATTAACAAATTGAAGAAAATAGGCCAATTTTTAAAAATTAATTTTCCATAAATCAAGAAAGACCTAGAAAATTTTTTAAATATTATTCAATTTTACAAATAAACCAACTTCTTTTTATTTTTATTTTAAATTTTTTAATTATTTACCTAAAGCCAAATAAAATGTTTAAATATGATCGCAAATTGAATAAGAAGTGGACTTTTACGAAATTACTAAAAATTTAGTTTTGATTTTCTTGATATCCACTATTTGATTTAAGATTAAAATATTTATATAAAAAGATTAAACACAATAAAATTGATATATACCATAATCTTTTTTTTAAGCGCAATTACCTGTAACAATTTCGTTTAAGCTTATTTCAAATAATGTTGATTTTTATATTGTTAGACTCAATGATCAAAATGATAAATTAATGTCATATGTATTTGTCTTTTTATGGATTTATTTGACAAAATTTTATATTAAAAAAAACACCAAATGGGCATCAAGCTCTCCTATCTTGTAATAAAAAAGCTTACAATTCAATTAGAAAATCATGATAATGCGTAGATAAATTAAACAATTCAAGTGCTTCATAAAGTCTAGTGAGGTTTCCGAGCTTTAGTATATAAACTGAAAGCTTTTTTTATATACTAGATTTAGGAAACAATAAAAAAAAGAATGCTAATTTTTAATTGCTACTTGACGAAATTAGTGGCGTGTTTAACCATGACTTGTTTTGGTGCCACGGCTAGTCAAGACTTCTGGTGGAAAAATAACAGAATAGTTAGACATGAAGGAATTGCTAGGAATGGAATTAGGCTTGAAAATTTGAGACCACAATTTGTTCCCACCTTGAACGAACAAACAATCACTGGCATTTACTTTGATTGTTCAAACAAACCAACTGGACCAAACAAAGATAACCAGTATTGTGACATTTACCATGCATGCGTATTTGGTAAGCAGCAAAAAACCTATGTTTGTGCTCACAATGGAGAACCATTTTATTATGATGAAAATACTCAGAAATGTGAGTTTTCGAGCAAAAATCATTCAGGCTGCTTGTCTGGAAAGTACTATGCACCAGTAGTTAAAGCAAATAATCAATTTGGTAATGGATTTGGACCTTTTATTAAAAATGGAAATGAATGCAAAAATTGTAATGGTTCCTCAACACTTGAAGCTTCTCAATCAACTTCAAAAGAAACCAATTCAATTGAACCTCTAGAGCCAGTGTATTCGTGGAGACAATTTGTGATAGGCAATGATATTTTTTCCTGTTCAAACAAACCGGACGGATTTTATTCTAGCAGGTGGTGCAATGTGTACTATAGATGTTTTAATAAAAATAAATTTGAATTTTTGTGTGCAAAAATGCAATCAGGAGGAAGATTGTGGTGGATGGAGCACAGTTCATCTAGATATATTTCTCAGTCTGAGGCTCAGTGTGAATGGCCATGTGACACTGGAAGACCATGCGCGAGTCCGGGCGGAATCTTGATTGATGATGGTTCAGTGAGGGAGAGCCCTAGCGAAGCTCAGATGGTCTATGATTCGTGTCCAAAAGCAAAAATGAGGAATCCAACAAGCAGAAAATATGCGTGGAGTTTTCTACAAGTATATGGACAAAAAAATACAGAAAAAAGTGATTTGTACAATTCGGTCAGTGATGATGCAAAAAGTGGCACGATAAGTCAAACCAAGTTAGAATATTTTTTTGAAAATAATTCAAATGATTTCAATAGAATGCCAGATACAGAGAATTTTTGTCAAGGTGCCACTGATGGTACATTTGTTCCAAATCCACTCTATTGCAATTTATTTCATGTGTGTGTGAAAGGTTTTAGAAAAGATTTTTTATGTTCCAAAGGCTCGAATTCATATGACCTATGGTGGAACGATGCAACCAAGCAATGTGAATGGCCATGTAAACTAAAGTGTGACAAAAAAATTTTTGGCTCGTTGAATTCAGCAGCAGAAATTTCTGCCATTGATTATAGTTTAAATCCAGTTTTGTGTAAAATAAACCAAAAATTCAATCAGTTGTAAATTTGAACTGCACAAAACAAATTAACTCATTGCCAAATTAAATATAGCTTTAGTTAAAAATTTTTAAATTATTTTTTTTAAAAATAATTTAGATTTTTTTTGTTTGGTAGTTTGTTGTTAAAATGTTTTTCAAATCATTGTTTATTTTGTTGTTAGTTCGGTTCAAAAAAATTATATTCTCACTTTGTTAGATAAAGTTAAATTTTTGTAATTAGATAAATGGATAAATGATATTTTAAAGAATATTAATCGTTTTTATTATACTCAAAACAAATTGGATATCATACCTCCTCATTGTGAAATTCTGCTCCATTCAAACAATTCCAAAAAAATTTTTAAAATAATAAATTTTATTTTCATTTTTTTTTTTTTAATATATTATAAAAAGTGATTAATTTTTTCATTATTTCTTAAGTTTTTAAGTTAAAAAATTAAAATTCAGATTAAAAAAAACTAAAAATTTTTTAATAAAAAATGCGAATTTAAAATTAGAATAAATTTTATTTAAAATTTAATAAAATCATCTAAAGTGTTTTTTTCTTAATTAACTGAGAATATCTTAACTTATCTACTAAAATAAATAAATAAATAAATTTAGATCTTTTTCATCAAAACATTTGATTTGTTCATTGCACTTAAAATTTTTATATAAATCAAATTTATCGTATAATTCTTTAAATTGATCTCTTACTTCATTTTCTTTTTGAATTAAAATATTTTTTCTGATATTTTTGTAACTTAATAATATTCACATGTTCATGGTTGATTAAGATTTAATTAATAAAATTTTAACAGCAGATTAAAAATTAATGATTTTTTTTTCATAATTTTCATAGTTATTAGACTAGTGAAATAATTAAATTTATTCAAAAAAATTTTGCCAGATTTGGCAATTCTGAAAAAAAATAAAGATTAATAATTAAACCGAGTTTCGAACTAAAATTTATCGAAATATTTATTCTTGGTTGATGACTGTGCAATAGAATTAAATAAAATATTTTTGTCTTTAACTTATATGAATTCAACCTAAAAATATAATTTAAATTTTTTTAAAAAGTTGTTTTCCATTTTTTTTTAAAACAACTTTCGACTAAGTAAAATAAAGAATTTTTAATGACTTTTTAATAAAAGTTCTGATTTTTCCCAAATAAGAATAATTTGAAAATAAATAAAAACGATAATGGAAAAAATATCTCAAAAAATTATTTAAATTTACTTAATCGCTAGCTTAAATTTTTTTCTTTATTTCAATTACATTAATTGGTTTAAGTAAAACTGTATAATGGGTAAGATTAAATTATTTTACGTAATTTACCGTCAGAAAATCTAAGCTTACATAATATTACATTATTTATTGTAAGTAAGAAAATGTAAGAAACCATAATCTTACGAAATTTTACGTAATAAAATCGTTTTTTTATTTTTTATTTATTAATACAAAAGATTTATTGTTTCACTTTCCGAATCATTTTTAATTTCATAAAGTGTTTTGTTTTAAATTTTGTAATGAAAAAATTTCTAAACTATTGCAACATACTGTATAAGAGGCGGTTGGTTTATAAAAAAATTTTATTCTTTTAATTACTAAATTGTAATATAGATGAGTTAGCTAAACTGATGCCTATGGACAAATTTTTGAAAGAATGCTGGAAAAAAGCAGAAAGATGCCTAATAACAGAAAAGTCAGCCAAAAAAAATGATTTGATTTTTAAATATATTACAATTTTCAAAATAAAAAAAATAAAATTGTTTTTTAATTTTTTATTTATTAATACAAAAGATTTATTGTTTCACTTTCCAAATCATTTTTAATTGCAAAAAGTGTTTTGTTATTTTTAAAAACATCTTTTTGCAAAAAAAAATATGGATACTTTACTAATATTTACATTAATTTATAAAATATGACAGAAAATTACATGCTATTACATTTAATAGTATAATTTTTCGTTGGATGTCGGGTTTTGGCAACAAAAAATCTGCTTTCTACACCCAAAAAAAGATTATCACAACTAAACCTTAAAAAAAAATTTGGGTTGTGATAATCTATATAGAATAAAGATGAGGACGAGTTAGTTGAGGATGAAATAGATGTTGAGACTGGAGTTGAAGTTGCCAAAGAGAACAAGCGAGGTAGATCAAAAAAATTGAAAACAGCAATTGAGAAAGAAAAGCCTAAAAAGAGAGGAAGACCTCCAAAGTCTAGAAAATAGTTTAAAATACTGTAAAGGTTAAATAATAGACTCATTTTTTTTTTGATTTATAAATAAATTTATTCATTTTTCAAAAATTGTGTACTTTTGATCAGGAATTTTTTTTTGGCTGTAGAAAGCAGATTTTTTGTTGTCAAAAGGTGTTTACCTTTTGCGTAAAATGGTGTTAAAAAAAGTAATCAAATGTAATGCTTTTTAGGCCGTAAGCATTTTCGGAAAAACTTACTTAAACGTGTGTAATATTACGTAAAATTACGTAAGGGTATGAATACTCGAACCAGAAGCAAAACTTGTAATAATAAAAGATGAAGATAGGCCTAAAAAACAAATCAATGATGATCTAAAAAGCTATATTTTTATATTCTATTTATATTCAATAATTTTATTTTTGAATCAGGATATCAATTATTTGCTCAAAAAATAAATATGATTTTTATTATCTATTTTCATTTTATTATTTTTTTTGCTTAGTTGCTGAAAATATTAGATCCGTTTATTCCATTTATGAAATGGGATTCAAATATGAAAATGACTTCGACTTTCTTTTCGACACAATAACAGGAAACATATTTAGAAGGCCTAGTCATTAAATTTTGCATCTATTTAACTTTGATGAAAGAATAATAAACAATATCTGAGAAATTCAATAATTTACTTTTTTAATTAGATTTATTGCAATTTTTAATGGTAAAAAAATTAAAAATTTACTTAGATCAGATAAAAAATTAGATTTGAAAAATGAAGCTGGAAAATTTAAAAAATATTAGATTTTTTGAAAAATTGATAAAAAGGAAAACCGGTAATTTTTTATCCTTTTAGATTTAAAGGATATTTTAATTAAAATTAGACATTTTATGGTTTCGAAAAATGCATCAGAATTGCTTTAAGTCATTTTTAATCAAAATTTTTTGCTCAAACAATTTGTTTAGTCTTTTTGATGTTTCATTACATGAAGACTTAAAAGTTCTGATTAAACTGGGAGTTTTCACTAAGTTTTAAGTTTTTTTAAAAAATGTTGATAAAACTTAAATTAATTTATTTATAAAAGATTATTTAAGATAAAAGATTTTTATCTATTGTATTGTGCTTTAAAATCAAATTCATAATAAATAAATTATCACGAAAAGCATTGATTTAATCATTATTTTAGAAATTTTTTTATTAGTTGGATTTAGTTTTTCCTCAAATATTCAATGTCATTATTTTCGATTTTATTTTTAACGAAATGCATAATTCTTCACAAACCCTATCCGAAAGAATGAGTAATAGCTTTCATTTATGTAAATACAACTTAATTTTTAATTCAGATCAGTAGTTCTATTAATTTTATTAAGATTTAAATTTTAAATATTAATTAAAAATTTACACAAAAAAAATTCAAATAAAAAAAAAACTTTGTCTTAGAATTCAGTTGATGGTTCAAATAAAAGCTAGTCGACTGGAACTTCAGTGCGCAAAATATTTTAGAAGATTTTTGTTTTTGTAAATATCTAATCATATTTCTCTTTGCAGATGTTACTAATGAGATTAATAAATTTTACTACCTAAGCGACTATTAAATTTTGTTTTCTATTCTTCTCTTTAATTAAATTTTCTGATTCTCAGCAGCCATTCTTTAAATGTGTTTTTTATTTTATTGTTTTTTAAACTCAATTTTCCACTTGGGAATAAAAATTTCATTTAATTTCGACTGGCAAGATTTTTTTATTATAATGGATATTTAAAAATAAGATTAAACTTTTAAAGTATTAGTATAAAATGGTTTTTAGCTGTTTCTAAAATTGAAAATTAAATATTAGATTAAAAAAGGTATTTTTTAATAATTTTTTATGGTAATAAATAATTAAAATTTATCATACATAAGTTTATTTTTTATCTTATTTTAAATTTTTAAATAAGGATCTAAGAACAATTAATTAAAGATAAATTAGAAAAAAAATAAATATGTTTTAAAAATTAAAAAATGTAATCTTTAATAAAAAATTAAATAAAAAGTTTAATCATTTATTAAAAGTATTTAAATTTTACTAAATTAAATATTGATTATTTACTTCAAAATAGCATAATTTTTTTTTAAATTGAAAAACAATTTTACTTCAATTATAAACAATTATTTCTAAAAAAAGGTCTAACATTTTAACAAATTTGTTAAACGTAAACAAGGCAAAAGATAAGTAGATTTTTTATTAGAAGGATGTATTGATTGCTGATACAAACCGTACAAAATTTTAAGTTTTTTTGACTTTTTTTAATTTCATGATTGAATCTTTCAAAATTTTCCATTTTTTTTTCAATTTTTTAAATATTTTTGTTTGCTTTAATTTTTTTTGGTTCAATTCAAAGAGATTATTTCAAATTTATTTTTTGTTTTTATTTTTATTATTAATATATGAATATATGAGTGTATTACAAAAAGTTAAAAAAAAATTATCTTATTTTTGAATATTCAATTTTTAAATTTATTTTTTAAGAAGCATTTTTTCCTTTCTTCTTGTTAATTCTTGTACTTAAAATTTCAACACATTCAAAATTTTTAAGTCTGAAATAGATCGGACCAGAAAAAAACCCGTTACGAATTAAGTTAAACCTATTCTATTTAAACCGTAAATTGATGAAATATTTAAATTTTCGATTTAAGGAAACGAAAATTTAACTGTGAATTTTTTTAAAGAATACTTAAAAAATACATAATTTAATTTAAATGTATTTAAAGGAGTGTATTTGACACCTATTGTTACATAAAATAATTTATTGACATACAATGATTCTAAATTTATGTTAAATTAAAGTTTACCGAAAAAATTGTTTATTAGAACCAGCTGGTTCAAAAATAAGAAAAAATAAACTAATTTTTACCAAGAGACTCATTGAAATTTCCGTCTAAACTTCTCTAAAACAATGAAAACAAAGTTAAAAGGCCCATTTTCTTGTGAGTCATTAAATAAAGAAGTAAAAGACGGAAAAATTAGAGAAATTACGCTTGATAATAAGAAAATCAGCCAAAATGGAATTTGTGATATAGATCGATAGAATATTGTATAGAAAACTTTAAAGAAAGAACAACTGAATTAAATTTTCTTGTTAGATTTATTCTTAAAAAACAAAATTTTAAAAATTAATTTTTTTGAGAAAATTATTCTGTTATAATTTAATTTTTAAATAATAATTTGTCGCTTATCTATGCAAGCAAACAGTAGGGGAGGCGCTCATTTCCTTTTCTAGTTTATCTTTTTAAACTTAATTATACTCAGGACGAAAAAGAGGAAAATAGAAAAAAAAATCAAAAAAATTTTAATTTAATTTTTTTGGCTTTTTAAAATAAGAAAAAATAATTTTATGGACTATGCCTTTTTTTAACAAGATGTAATAAACCTACTTTTTCGGCACTTAGCAGTTAATACTTTAAATATTTAAAATAAATAAAAGAAATTCTTCTTAATAGATATTTTATTTAAATTAAGTTTTTGGCCGTTTCTAGCCTAAAGAAAGATACAATTAATAAAGAAAAAGATAGCAAAAAAAAGAACTACAAAAAATAATAAGTAATAAGTAATAACAAGTAATAATAAAACATGTGCTAAAATTTCAACAAACTTTTATACAATAAACTAAACATGCATATGTAATATTCTGAATAAAAATAAACTGTTCTTTAAGTGAGAAGATGATGTAGTTATTTTGAGAACTACAACAAAGAATTTTTTTTTTATTACTTGATACCATGCGAGCATGAAAATAAAAGTTTCTTCTTTTTCTGTCTTCACTCCGTAGGCTCTATTATTCAAATTAATATTCAAACAAACTAAAAAAAAATAACCCGCAATTATTCAGCCAGTCTATGTGTATTTATAATTGTTGATAAAATTTTTGTTTTTTTAACAATAAATTAAATTTTCATTTACAGATAATCAGATGATAAAAGAAATTCAACCTTAAAAAAAATAAAAAAAAAAGGTTTTAAATATCAAATTTTTTTGACTGATTAATAGACACTTAATTATGATGTTCGCATTCGTGCGATTCTGATCATTTGATGGGTTTTCCGATACTTTGTCGCTTAACCAAACTCTTGTCTATTTACTTATCCGTCAATGATCATAAAACTGAATATTTATGTATTGTTAGTTTTTCTTAAAAATCGATTCAATATTTTCTTTATAAATTTTGCAAAATTCATTTCATTAAAGTTAAAAGAACTTTTTTCTTGTTAGTTGTCGAAGCGAAAAGCTTTCAGTTTTATACTCTTCAATGTTAAGTTTTAGTTAGATAAAAAGAAAATATATTTTTATATTTCATTTAATTATTTAATTTATATTGAATGAAAATATCAAACACCTAAACATAAATTTTTTCGTAGATTTATTTTTTAAGTTTTTATCTCCTTGAATAAATTTTAGAAAGAACCAAGTAAGCTCAGAAAGTTATCCAATCTTTGTTTTTTAGCTGGCGATTAACAAACTTAAATTTCTCTAATTTGTTAACTAGTCTGTAGTTATTTCTGCAGCATCCTTGCAAATTTTTTTCAATCTATTAAAAAAAATGATTGATTTTATTTTTACGACAATTTACGTAAAAAGGCTCTTATTTATTTTTAAATAAAAAATTAAAAAATTGACAAAGAAATAATTTTAACACTAGAAGCACCAACGAGTCAAAATGACTCTTTTTCGGTGTTTAGCCGCTAAAATCTAAGTATTTTTTTTCAGCATTAAAAATAAGAATAACTTTCTAAATTCTAATAAAAAAAATTTGTTCAAATTCGTTTATGTGGTAATTATAAAGCGACAAATTTTTGTTCAAAAACGAGAATATTTGTAAAAAGTGTGATTGACCATGGATATTTTATAAGGCCTAAGAAAATACTAAAATTTATTAATTTACTATTTTTATTCAATTAATTTAATAATTTAAATAAATTTGAACATAAAATACATGGTTTTTTATTTTTCATAACGAGTCAAATGACTCGTTTTATTGATTCTAGTGTTAACAAAAAAAGCTGATTTTTAAAATTTGAATTAATAAAAATATGAGTTATTCTGACAAGAATTTAGCGATTGTATTAGATAATATTCTAAATAACTGGTGTTTTTTAATAAGGTTGATGCAAATTGGTCGAAAAATTTTTATATAATTTTTACTAATGGAAATATTGATGTTTCTGAAACGATTATTAATCTGGGAACAACATAATAGCTGTCAACGATATCAGTCTTTTAGGTTTCAAGATTGACCATAATCTAAATTATTCTAAACTAGTTTGCCGAATGTCTCTTGCTATTAATAATAAATTATTTAATATAAAAAGACTTTTGTATTTGACAACTTATGTCAAAGTACAGTTTTTTTTGTTAAAATTATTCAGAACTTTTTAAAAGTCACAAGTCTAAAAAAAGATCCAAAGTCCAGAATTGGACTTGACTTAAGACTTGTGACTCTTAAACAGCTCTGCATTCATCCTACCTTATTTTGATTATTGCTTAGCTCTTATATGTCATTTTTGAAAAGAAATAAAAATGAAACTAGCTAAAAGTTATTATTTAAAAAATTTGAAACTTATTAAAATTAAGTTTGAAGTCAAAAACTTGGATAAAACTACTCTCTCAGGCAACCTATTCCAGTTTTACTAGTCATAGCAGCTGCAAAATAATTTTTTGACTTGACAGGAAAGCTTTTTCTTTGAACTATCATGTTATTGCCTCATAATATCGCAGCAAGATCTTGGGTCTCGGATTAGTTTAACCTTCTCTTGTATGTTTACTAATTCAAAAATTTCAATCAGATCTCCTCTCACTTTACTTTCACTTATTTTCGCCAATCTTGTCTCATAAGCTGTACCTCTCAAAGTCATGTCTCTCAGTCAGTCTTTCGAAGTGCAGTACATTTCATTCTTTTGATCCACAAATCCATACTCCATTTCTTTATCAATTCAGAAACTGATTCCAAATCTTTCTGCAATTTCATTCTTTCATAAACATGATTAAGAATGGCTAGGACTTTTGAGTCATCAGCATACATCTCCATCTTATTAGATACACAATCTGAGAGGTCATTTATGTACAAAATGAATAGAATGGAACAAATAACAGACCCTTTTGGGACTCCGCTGAGGACCCTTGATCACCAAAAATATCACAGTGCCTTCTATTTCATAAGAAATCGTCACATAGCCTCGCAGCTTAAGAAGAAGGCGCTTATATGGTACTGTATCAAAAGCATTCGAAAAGTCAAGAAGCATTTCATACACACTTTATTTATTTATTTAAAAAATAGTAAAAAAAGGTTTGTATTTGATTTAAAATTGATTTTTTATGTAATGCTTTGAAGACCTTAGTGGATTATTAAATTCTTCAATTGTGAATTTTTTCTGGTTATAGCTATAAGGGAGGAAAGTACGGTATATAAATAAGAAAATTTCGATTCGAGGAAATTTATTTTATTTATTTATTTATTCAATTAACGCCAATTCTGGCGATGTAATTTAAATTGTAAAAAAAAAATTATAAAATTAAATGTATAAAATCTTTTGTTACTTTGTTATCACAAGCGAAATTCTTCATTTTTTTTTTTTTTTTTTCACATAATTTATTTTTTACATTAGTTATTCAAAAAAAAAAAAAAAATTGTTTAAGTTCGATTCGAGGAAATATATATTCTTTTTCAGCATAAAATATTACCCGAGAAAAATGGATAAAATATATGACCGAAATACAGTATTGTGAAAAATGTTATTTTATTATTTATTTATTTGTTTTATATGTGCCGAGCTAAAGCTCCTTCAGATTAAAAAAAAATAAAAATAAAAATCAAGACAAAATAAAATAAAAATGTAAAGAAAAAATAAGATAAAATTAAAATAAGTTAAAATACAATTTTAAAAAAAGACAATTAACATTGATAAATTGTAAGAGGTGATTATTTTATTTATTTATGTATTTATTAAGTAAATTCTGATCGAGCCAAGCTCCTTCAGAAAAATAAAAAGTTTGAATACATGACTTTTGAATAATGTTAATAATTAGTTGTTCAGAACTGAAGAAGTTTTCAAGTATTAAGCAAGGTAAGGAAAATATTCATCAATTAGGAGGTATAAACCACACAATGGTGTTGCAATGGTGGACTAATTACAGCTTTATATTCTTTTACTAGTCTAGTTACCAGAGGTACTGAGTTTTTTAGACCACACCTAATATAGTTCTCACTGAGATCGAAAAGATGACTGTCTATCCTAAGAGTTTTTAGTTTATCCAAGGCAAGATGGTGGAGTTGTTCTAGCGGAGTGTCCATTTTCAGTTTTAATATTGAACGAATAGCTGTATTTTGAATAATTTGAAGTTTCTTATTAGACTCATTTGAAAGTAGATTTAAGCATGAAAATGAGTGGTCAATGATTGATCCGATTAGGGTTTTATAAAGTGTACTTAGAGTGTACTGACTAAGTCCCCAACTTTTGTTTGATGATATTTTAATTAAGTTTAATCTTGAGTTACATATCTCCTTTATTTCATCAATGTATTCATTTCTCCTTTTTTTTTTGCTTTTAGAGAAAATTGTGTACGAGGATTTGGTCACTGATACATTCATTTTCCATTTTACTAGCCATAGTACTAGCCTAGGTGACATGTGCAAAGTGTTTAAGTATCGAACAGTTCAGGAAAGAAAGAAGAAATAGTAAGATATCAATAAGAAACGACTGATTTTTTTATTGTTTATTTGGGCTTCAATTATAATAGAATGGGATGGGATTGATATTTTGAAACCATTTTTGTCGGTTAAATTCTTTATTCTATTAGATCAAAATAAAAAAAATGGACTTTTTTTTTCTGGATAAACGTTTTTATTTAAATAAATAAATAAATATTGGCTCGAGCTTCCGCTCCTTTGCCAAGCTTAAATAAAATGTTTCCAAAAACAAAAAAAAGAAATATAAAATAAAATTATTATCAAAAAAAGAAAAGAACTGAAAAAATAAAATAGAAGAGAAAAAAAATAAAAAATATAAGACAAATTAGGTAATCGTTTCTTTTAGTTATTTTTCCTTTTACTGCTACACTTTTAGGTTACCAAGAAAAGTATCGAATTTAAGTTTATTTATTCTATCTCTTTTAAATAGTTTGTATTCGTTTATTAAATCATTAATTAATGGATCTTTATTCAGAATCGAATCGCTTAAGTAATTTTCATTTAGTTCCCTATATCTATCCTCTTAAAAAAAATGGAATGAAATGAGAATCCTTTTATGTTAAAATAAATCTTGATCTTAAAATTAATGATAGAAATTTAAATAAAGAGGGAAAAGTCAAATTCTTAGGAATCACATTTGATTCAAAACTTACAATTAGTCGAATAGTGGATGAATTAAAAGAGCGAGCGCTGTAATTCAAGGCTCAACTTAATAAAATATCTCTCAAATAGGAAATGGGATCTAAAACCAAAAACATTAGGCAATCTTTACAAATCCTTAATAGGATCAATCTTGGATTAATCTTTTCCTTGTTTAAATTCATTTTCAGAAACTAACATTAAAAAAATACAAGTTATTCAAAATTCAGCAGTTCGATTTATTTAGAAGCTGAAATATGATATTCTCTCCAATATTATACACCAAGAGGCCTTCAATAAACTAAATCTACTAACAATTTCAAATCGACTTTTTGAGTTGAGTGAGAGACATGTCAGGGCAGTATTGAGTTACTCTGTTCCACGGGTCGTCAGACTGGTGTAAGAAAATAGAGAAAGTTTCGAATCAAGATATATCGAATATCAAACTCCATTGAGTAATTGTTACATGGTGATTTCTTCTTTTTTTTCCTAAATTATCAAATATTTAAACATGTTTTATTTCTTATTTATTTTTTATTTATTTTTCCCTTATTTAATTTTATTTTATTATATTTTTTTTTATTCTGAAGGAGCATTAACAAATAAATAAATTCTTTTTGGCATTGAGTCTACTAAGTTCTCTAAAATTGATTTTGGTATATTATTTAGAATACTTGGGACGAATTCCTTCAGCTCATCCAATGACCTTGTCTCTTTTTTGCAATCTCTTTATCGAGTCAACTCCATAAATTTTCAATGCAATTAAGGTCTGGGCTATACGCAGGCCAAGATAATACTCCAATATTTAGCTCTTGGAACCATTTCTTCACTATTTTGGCGCGATGACAAGGGGCATTGTCTTGCTGAAATATGAAGGCCTCTTCTTCTCTCTACATATCCATTGATGGAATTTATTTCCTAAAATATCAACATATCTGTGAGAATTAAGCCTTCTGTCAAATTAAAAAAATTCCTAGACAATAGAAGCTCATTTTTTTTCCTTATTCACTCCTTGTGGAGCATAGGGTCATTACTTTTGATTTCCACTCAAGAATTGAGCTTCTTTCTGGTTTCTTGATTTCTTTGTGACTAGTTTGTATACTTAGGCGGTCGGGTAGTTAGCCCTATGCGCTTGCAGAAGAGCCTTTGGTGTAGATGATACCTTTCAACCGCACACTAAATGTCGAAAATTAAAATTTCGAATCATCTGCTATAAATTTTCCTATGTCTTTTAAATTCAGATTTTGCTTTAAAATAATGTTTCATCACCTCCTGATACGTTTCTTCATTATGGTGGCTTTCTGTGACTCTCCAAAATTTCCACAAAATTCTTTTATTTGCAATTAAGGTTTTGTAATTCCCTTATTTACACACCGTGAAGATTCAGCCACACATTCATCAGATCAAATTTTTTCTCTTCTGATCAAGAAACCTACTTTTTAATCTTTAATCAAATTATTAAAAGGTGTTTTAATGCAATTACATGGGAAAGATCTATAATTTCAAAATATTTTTTTAGAATTTTTAAATTGTGCATCAATTTAGTTATTTAAAAAAGCTTATTTCATCAATTTTAATGAGATTTCAATCAATTAAGTTATGATCATGTGATAATGATCATGAATCTCATGTTGTCTTCAAATTCTAAATTTAACAGAAAATTCAAATTTTTTAGTAAATAGAAAAATTGTAATTTTATTTATATATATTTGACTAAAACATAGTATTTTTGTAGAAAAAAAAGAAAGAGTAACCAAAAAGAAAAATAATTTAACAATTTTAAGTGTTAAATTAAAAAAAATACCCTGATCAATTTTATTGGTTCTTAATTTTTTTTATCATCATTCGCCGCTTCCATAAATTACAATTTTTGCAATCTTAAATTAAGAAATTTTATCAGATTTTTTCAGCATATTTGATAAAAGAGATATTTGATAAAGAACTTTTTGTATTTGTTAAAGTGTATCTTTTTCTCTATTAAGATTCATTCCAATTTTGTTTCCAATTTCAAACGACTTTGCTAATTCGATCTGTGCAATTAGTCAAACAAGTGAAATACGAGGATACAAACATAGAAAATCGAGACAACTAACAAATAACTACACTTAAAGAGAATTTTTTTTATATGGTTTTTATTTGACTCAGTACCTAATAATATTTTACCAAGTACCCCAAAATAATTTAGAAATACAAAATATGTTTTAGTCGTACTTAGTTAAATTTTATAGTACCCAAGAATTTTTTATTCAGGTTTATTAGAAAAAAATGTAATTTTTCATAAAATTTATTTAATTGTAAAAAAGAAATACTTTGACTTATTGAAGAAAAAAATAAATAAATTTCATTCTTTTTAGCCAATCGAGCTGATGTTTTAACAACAACATCTTTATCTTTATCCTTGTATTGTTTAAAAATGATGTTGGTATATGGTACTAGCTAAAATAATTGAACCTAATTAGGTAAACAAAATAATGGTAGGTATTATTAAATTATTTTTGGTACTAGTAAGGTACTAATTTTTTTTTTGGTTTTGAATTAAATGTTATTTGGAACTAGATAAATATAAATAGGTACTGAGTAAAATATAAGCATTTTTTATTCACTCGCAGGATTTCTCCTGCTACGGCATCTTGAAGTTGATGATCAATTCAAAATATCACTTCAATTTAAAGAGATTATCTTTAGATATCAAAATTAATCGTTGAATTAATTTAAATAATTTTAATGTAGCATACTTTATATGTAATGTAGATTTAAAAAATAAAATAAATTTTTTTAGGGAAAGATCGATTCCAAAAATATTTGAAGAAAAGATCGATCTTTTCATTTTATTACTTAATTGGAATTTAATATTTGAAATTCATTTTTAAATTTAATTTTTAATTTTGATTTCTAGATATAAATATTTTAGAAATAAACTTTCGAAAAAATCAGTTTATAAATTTGAAACTTTAAAATCAATTATATAAATGGGTTGAGAAAATAATTTTTTAATTATTTTTTAATTTTTTAAATCTACATAACATTTAAAGTATGTTACATTAAAATTAGTGAAATTAATATTCAAAAATTAATTTTAATATCTAAAGATAATTTATTTGAATTGGAATGATATTTCAATCGATCGTCAATTTCGAGATGCCCCTGCTACAGCCTAAATTATTGTTGTTAGTTATATTTTTATAAGTTTTGTTTATTAAAAAAATAAACTTAAGTTTATAAGTGGGCAATTAAAATTTAACAAAAGGCGCACAGTTGCTTAATATCAATGCTAAATGCCATAAACTGGTCTAGCATTAATATTCTAATAATCGAATAACTAATAATAATTTCGAATTAATATTGGAATAATTTCAAACAAACTTTACTTTTTTTGTTAAACAAAATTAAATAATTATATTCTTAAAATATGTTTTATCGAATTTTTATTTTCTCTCGTTTTTTTTGGTTTTTTTATTTTTGGAAAAATTGAAGGTGCCGAATTTCCGCTTACCGCTTTTTAGGGAGAACTTATTTTAACATTGGGACACTTAAACAAAATTATTCCATGCATGATTTTGCCAGGGTTTAAGCTTTTTTGATGCTTTATCTCTTATCAAAAAAATAAATTATTTGATGCAAAAAATTTATTTACTTTTTTTTTCTCTGAGAAATTGAAATATTTAAAAAAAAAATATTTCCAGATTTTTTATAAACAGCTTTTTTCCTCGGTATTATTTGGTGAAATATGCTAAAATATGCTGCAATTAAGCTTATATAACTTTAAAAAAAGTAATTCCGTAGTATCGTAGCAGCACTTAAATAATTTTTAATTATTAGATGTTAAAATTTTCTTCAATCATATTTTTTTGGCATTGAAAGTTTTAAGAATTTTTTATTTCATTTTTTTTATTCACTAAATAAATCAATCGTTTGGTGCTGGTGACAAGAATTACACAATTTAACAAAAAGGCTATGGTTTTTCTAATTTTTTTAGATTTTTTTTAAAGATTTTTTTCTCTCCAGCCTGCTATAAAATAATAAAAAATAAATCTAGTCATAATAAATGTTAATTTAATGAATTACGTAATTTTTATCATGAGAAATTTATTTAATTTCAAAAATGGCGACTGGGATTTAGAGTTTTTGAATGCCTTTATTTCAAAGACAAAATGCTGCTTTGTCTACTAAAGAGAGCTATTTTTTGTTTGAGCAAAAAGAGAGAAAAAATCACGTGATTCAATTATTATGATTCAAAACATTTGCCTGTATTTATAAACTTGTTCGATTCATTATGTAAAAAAATTCCTTACATTTTTTAGTTTGTTCTGTATCCCAAAACTAATTCATAATTTTAGTAGCTTATCAAATTAGAAACAAAAAATAAAACTGTTCTTATTTTTAGTGTTATAGGTGCACTTTCCAACGAGATACATTCAATTGTGTGGCATAATATTTGCTAGTTTGGTAACAAGTCTAAGACGCATTAAAATAACATATGTGTCTCTCACCAATTCAAGACACATAAATTAGAGTATCTATTTTAGATTTGGCAGTTTGTACATCTAAATGTAGTCACAAGAATAATTTTATTGTTGCTGTTAATTCCATTCAAATTTGTTTGTCCAGTCTCATTGCTGGTCATTTTTGTAACTTTTCTTTTTAAGTTCCGGGACCTATTTTCTCTTTGTTTAGATCAAATTGAAGTCAACTAATTTTTTTTTTTTAGGAATAGAATATAAAGGTTGATTTTAATAGGGAAATAATTTTGGGTCTAATTTATTTATTTCATAAAAATTGCGCCTGTCTTAGCGGCTTATGCTAAGACACGGACCGCGGTCGGATGGTTTTAGGAATTATCCGAAAAACTTCCGACCAGATACCATATTGTAGAGAATTTGATGATTTTTTAAGCAAAAGTACCAGTTGGACCATAAGACCTGGTTTTTGAATAAAATCCTGAGTTGCCGTAAACAAACCATATGTTTTCAAGATAATAGCCCAAGTATTATTGTAGAAAAATAGTCACCTAGATCTTTTTTTTTAAAACTAAAAATATCTGATTATTGAAGTAACTTCCAATAGAGTATTAAAATGTCAAATAAACGATTATATTTAATAAGCTTTTATTCTAAACAAATAAATGAAAGTGGCCACTCTAAGTAACCATGCTAATAATAAAATTTAATAATAAAATTAAAAAAATGTTTTTTCTTTCATTAGCTGGTAGTTAGTTTATAAATAAATTAAATATAGTGCCGTGCGCAATTTTATAAAACTACAAACAACTTCCATAGGATTGCCAGTTGTTTGTTGTTTGATGTTACATTTGTTGTTTAATGATGTAAGTAAGACGTTGCTGATGTAAGCTCCATGTTGTTGTTGATCTTGTATCACGACACCCAATCAATTATTTGGGTTAATTCTTCAATTTCAAAAAATAACCGTAACAAAAATAGGGTTATTTTTTACCATTTTTTTTTATAAATTATTTTTGGGCATCAGAAATTTTCGAATATTTTAAATTTTAGCAAATTTTATTAATTATTGTAATTAAAAAATATATTTAAATATGTCTAAAAAAATTAAAATATAAAAAAAATGATAAGTTTTTAATGACATTGGTTAAGTAATTCTTTTTTCCAGCAACCAAAAAGACGAAAATTATATGCACAAAGTAGTTATAGAAATAAATTATCAAAATAAAATCTAGCTGTTCTTCCAAAATAGACAAAAATTATTCAAAACTTAACTAATAACTTAATTAAATTTTTTGTTGTTGTTTATTTTTTTGTCACGTGATCAAAAACTTGCGCATATTTTAATTTTTATTCTAATTTGTTCGCTAACTGAAAAATAGATTATGATAAACAGCCTATTCAAGACTTGGTAGTCAGTCGAAAATCTAAAAGTTAAAAAACACAACGCGCACTCAAAAGGCTAAAAAGAACAAATTTACATAAAAAATTCCTTTTTGCTCACTTTTAGCAGCAAGAGCGATCTCGCATTTTTCATTTATCATTTTTTCCTTTCCAGACTCAATGCCACCCTCACCCCCCCCAAATTTTCAATCATTCATGCAAAAATTCGAATAAATAATTGTAAAGATAGAAAAAAAAAAAAATTTTTGTTGTTGAGTTATTATTAAAAGACCATGGCACATACACACAAAATTAATCCTTTCAATCACTAATAATAATAGATAAAAAATGAATGAATCTATTTAAAAATAGAAGAAATTTAGCCAAATTTCTCATAGCCATGACCAAATCGTCTCCAAATATAAGCAATCAGATTCATTTAAATTCAGAGTTTAGACAAATGGTAAGACTTAGAAGCTCTAGGCAGACAAAAAAAAACCAAAAAAATTTTTTTTTTTTCCCTCCAAGAGTAATCCAATTCCGATCGGAAGCGGCCAACAGCAGTCAATGGTGGCCAACGTTAACACGGCGAGCGTACTCAACTGGCAGCCGCGGCTCAACCAGGAGGACTCGACGCAGTTCGACCCGGGCATCATGGACACGTCCATATCGCCGGCCTCCTACTCGCTCTCGCCCCAGCACTACCAGCCACAATACCACTACCAGAACCAGCAGCCCGTCTACCAATTTCAGCACGACATCCAGTTCGACCTCGAGTCCCTGCTCGTCAACACAACCCTGTCGGACAGCACCCAGTCGCCGTTTGTCAACGACGAGATCAACCCATCGTTTGTGTTCAAGAGCGACCTCGACCTGAACAACAACGGCCCGTTTGTGGCCAAGCCGCCGCCGCCCAGAAAACTCCACCACCAACTTAACCAAATGAGCGGCCACAAGCAAAGAAACATCATGAAAATCGAAGAGGAACTGGACTCGGAGATGCAGTTCCTTAGCGCCGCGTGCTCTCTGCCGTCCAACTGTGACTTTCAGCATTTGGACGCACAGCGCTCCGACCCCGTGCTCACCCAGCTCATCCTCAACCAGAACCAAACTCAGCCGCAGCAGCAAGAGGGGTCGGGGTCAAGCGGCGGTGGCTACCAGTTCGGCGCGGGTCACCACTTTGGCATGGAGTACGCGGAGCACATCTACTCGTCGAGCTTGCCGGCCAATTATTTGAGCTTTAAGCGCTCGAACAGCCCGCTGCTGGATGCGCCGGCTAACAAGCGGGCGTCGGCGACCAATCTGGAGCAGATAGTGGTGAAGAGCGAACTGGTGGAGCCGCTGGAAGAGGACAGATTTGGCAAGTTGAAGCTGTCGTCGCCCATTTTGTTCGACGACAATTTGAACGACTTTTTTCTTGACCAGCCGAGCGACATGCTCGGGTTCAAGGTCGAGCAGGACGAGGAGAGCGACGATGAAGAGTGGGACGAGAGCGATGAGGAGTCGGAGGAGGAGAGCGAGCCGGCGGCGGTGTCGGTGTCGTCGTCGAGTCTGCCGGTGAACAAGACGGTGAAAAAGCTGCTGAACAGAAAGGCCAAGCGGCAGCTGCAGAACAAGCGCGCCAAAAGGGAGTCGGACGACGAACAGTCCGACTTTACCGACTCGGACTCGAATGACTCGAAAAAAAAGGCGCTGCAGTCGGCGCCCGGCTCCTATGTGAACTCGGAGTCGCTGTTCGACCTGATGATGTCGAAGAACCGCGATGCTTACTTTTGGCAGTACAATATTCAGTCGAAGGGACCCAAGACCAAAAAGGTTTTGACTTTGCGCAACAAAGATCCTCATTTGCACCGCGATTTCTATGATCCCGTCTTTCAGCTGCAGTCGCTCAATGCCAAAAGTGGAAGTGCGCTGAACAAGCTGAGAAAGGGCGATGGCAACGATGTGACGCCAAATGCTGAAAAGCTCTACAATTTGGGCAATCAGATCAAGGATTTTATTCAAAAGTCATATCAAATGAACGCTTTTGCTCCTGTGGGTAATGGTGCGTCGGCAAATCTTAGTGCTAGTTTTGGCGATGGTGGCGAGAGGGTCAACATGAAGAGGGAGAAGAACAAAATTGCGAGCAGAGCGTGCCGATTGAAGAAAAAAGCTCAACACGAAGCAAACAAAATTAAGTTGTTTGGTCTAAATGAGGAGCACAGTGAGAT
>QEOQ01000395.1:0-23506 GCA_010279815.1 Brachionus plicatilis | reverse complement strand
ATATTCATGTGGCCGCCACAATAACTAACTGGAACGGCAAAATATTCATGTGGCCGCCACAATAACTAACTGGAACGGCAAAATATTCATGTGGCCGCCACAATAACTAACTGGAACGGCAAAATATTCATGTGGCCGCCACAATAGGCAAATGGTACAAAAATCAAAAACAAAATACTAATAGTGCCAAAGGTTAAGTTCTGAGGGACCAAATCATGTTTCGAAATTGTAGCAACTGATACATCCTTTGTACCACCAGTATACTGATTCTGCAAAATTCTGCAAAATTCAGAACATTGTGAATTTTAGTACAAAAAACAAAACCAAAATATAAAAAACACCAGTTTGTTTGCAGATTTATTGCAGAGTTTTGCAGAATCAATATATTGGTGGTACAAAAGATGTATCAGTTGCTACAATTTACAAAACATGTTTTGGTCCTTTAGAACTTTAGCTTTGGCACTTTTAATATTTTGTTTTTGTTTTTTGTACCAAATTTCACAATGCCGCCACAATAACTAGCTGGAACGGTAAAAGGATTATGTGGGTATTGTGAATTTTAAGTTCAAAATGAACAAAAATTCTTCCTCTTTTAGTAAATAAAAATTAAAGATAATTAATTTTTGTTTAAAAAATGCTGCAACATACTTTGTTGCACTTATTTTTACCTTAAATAATTTTTCTAAAGTTAAATAGGATAATGAATAAACATCAACATAAGATTTAAATTGATTATTGACTTGATTTACTAAAAATAAAGAGAATAAAGAATTTATATTAGGTAAAAAAGCAGTATATATTGCAGTATTTTTTAAAATAAATTCTTTTAACTCTAATTTTGATTTACTAGAAAAGGAAGAATTTTTGTTCATTTTGTACTTGAATTTCCCAATACCGATTTATGGCTGTCAAAATAATTAGCTGGAACGGCAAAAAGATCATTTGGCCATGATTATTAGCGATGAATGCTCTCTTTGCCGTTCCAGCTAGTTTTGTGGCAACCTCCAAAGAATACTAAGTACTAAGTCGGACTTAAAAAAAATTAAATTCTGGTTTGACTTTAGACATTTGACTTTAAAAACAACTCTGATCAAATGTATGTATATCAGCAAGTCCTTTATTATTTATTAATTAAGTTAAAATTCAGTACCAAAGAACAGAAACAAATGATTGAATTTATTTCAAGCAGAAAAACTCATTGACTGTTTGAAAAAAGTCATCATATTCTATTGTGATTAATTTCACTAAAGATTTTAAAAAACCCAAAAGAAAAGTGTTAAAAAATAAGTAAATATAGAAAAAAAAAAGATAGGACGGAATGACTCCGTTCTCATTCAACTCTAAAAGCCGCCATGAGACTTTTTGTAGTCTAAGACTTTCATAGTCTCTATTTTAGATATTTAAGATTTTCTATTTTTTTGATGTTAGTTTCTGAGAATTAATTTAAGCAGGAAAAAGATCCTGTTTAGGATTTGTCAAGATTTCCTAATGCACGTCATCTATGAAAGAAGTGGGCTAATTGCTGAACCTTGTGAAACCATTGATTTAATTGGATATTGATCACATTTACTCTTGAAGATCTCGAATGAAGAAATGATCTTATCTAGTAAATAAGATAAGGAGACAGATTAATTGACAATGTGAAATTTTTGTACAAAAATTACAATTTAAAAAGGAAAAACGTCATCTTTTTTTTTCTAATTGCCCAAAAAGGGTTCTGCAAGCAGTACAAAATTGAACAACTGAATTCTAAGCTCTGCACAACCTCTGCGATGTATTGTATATTTTGATTACATTTTTTTGATGGTGTATATTTACAGAAAATTGCAGAGTTTGTGTACAAATTTTTACAATAACGGGTGAAGAAAAAGTTTCCGGAATTTTTTCAGAAGGTCATAACTTTTTCAATTTTAAAGAATGTAGGCTAAGGCCAAGTGATTTAGAAAAAAAATTTAAAGCTTTTCAAATTTTATTTATTAACTTTTTTCTATTATATCATTTCTTCGAATTTTGTCAATCCGACTTTTGACACCTTCGATTAGGGTCTGTATTGATATTAAGCTGATTTAAATTTAAATTTTAAATATTTAAATCAGCCTAAAAAGAAAAAAATATTCTTTCTAAATCACTTGGCTTTAGTCTTCATTCTTTAAAAATGAAGGAATTATGACCTTTTGAAAAAATTGTGGAAAATTTTTCTTCACCCGTTACTATGCAGTTTGCAAAACCATTTTTGTGTAATTAAAAAAAAATTAATATATTTTTCTTTTTAGTAGTAGTATTAGTAGTTAGGAGACTGCAGTATAGAAATATATACTAACGCCTTCCGGCATTTTGCTCTGTAAGAGCTGTGGCAGTCTTTCGTATCTTTCTTAGTTTAATATCAAACACTTCTCTGTCGATACCCGCATTAAAGCCATTAACTGTCTCTGAGTTGACAACACTTTGCGGTAAAGCATTCCACTTTGAAACCACTCTGTTGGTCACTAAGTTATATCTTGATGTAGCTTGTTTGCAAATTTCTTTCTGTGGCTTCATGTTATGTTTTCTTCTTAGGTTCAGATTCAAACTTGTAGCCAGGTTCACATCCTTCATTAGCTTAATCTTCTCATGACGGTTGACTATTTGAGCAATTGTTCAGTGGTCTTTTAAGCTCATTAAGTCGAAAGCCATTAGCCTTTCTTGGTACGACTTTTCCTTCAAACATTGGACTAGCTTCGGTGCTCTTCTTTGGACTCTTTCGATAGTGTTTATGTTAGCTTTGGTTGAAGGGTTCCAAATACATGCAGCGTATTCAAGATGCGGTCTGACAAGTCCTATGTATAAAAGTCTAAAAGTTTCTTTGTTCAAACATACGAACACATTCTTGATTTGACCCAATACTCTGTTGGCTTTGTATACCGCAGATGAACAATGATTTTGAATTTTTAAATTTTAAATTTTTACAACATACCTTTTTCTTCTTATTAAAAGACAACTTTCTGAATGAGAAAGTAAAGACTGTGTAATGAGTATTCACTTAAATAAGTAGGCTGTTTCTCTCGAGAAAATTTTATATTCTAGTAATCGGTCCTCTAACTAACGAGTCTTTTTTATCAGTCAATCAACCCTAAAATGTGTTAAATGGACCCACATGACTATAATTAAGAAATCTTATATTTACATTCTCCTTTTCTCATCTTATTTTATCTTCTAATAACCAACTGATGCATCGTCATTGGTAGACTAGAAATATAGGAAACATGCAGTGTTTCTACAGTATTAAGATTGTATGCTGATCCACCTAGGCAGTGACAATGAAATGAAGTTTCTGACAGGCATTGAAAGAGACTTCGAAACACAAAAAACGCAAACAAGTCTCATCACATATTTTTCACATCACATCACATACTTCAATATTCATTATTGTTTGATAGATTTATATTCTTTATTTTCTACTTTCTGTTTCTTCTCTAATTCTCATTCAATTCTAAACAAATAAAACTTTTTCTAAAAAACTAAAGCCTTACTGACATTGAAATTCCAAGTAAAAATTTTTGGTTACGGAAACTTCGTTTACATAGAGATTTGACTGTAAATTAAAAAATTCTAAATAATTTTAATTTTTTTTCAAGAGCAATTTATCGATTGTATCAATTCGGCTAGAGATTTGATCCGAAAAAGACTGACACAGCCAAATTTGTTGCCGCCTGATCGAAAAATGGTAGATCTTATAGATGAATTGATAAAGAAAAAAATAAGTAAGCCAATCACCGTGTTGATTGAGAAGTTTTTTTTTTATCTTTTGATGTCAAGTTAAAAATTAGTGATTTCATTCTCAGCAAATTTCAATTTAAATTGATAGAATGACCATCAGGGGCTTTGAAAATTTCCCAAATTTTTTTTACAAAAATTAAAAGTTGACCTCTGTCGCTTCAAGAAAATTTTCACTAGGAAAAAAAAAAAATTTTTGTTTAAAATTTGAAAAAATTCACAAAGCCCATGATCATTCTTAAATAATTATTATCCTTGAAAGTAATGTTTTTATTGCACAACTATGCAGAGTTTTTGCAGAATTTGAATATTTATCAAGCTTTTTTTTTTTTTAAATATTTGTCAAGTAATATTTTGCAGAACTGATCTATTTTGATCAAATGCAAAGCCAAGAGAAGTAAAAGAATGAAGAGACTTGAAATTTAAAAAAATAAAATTTAAATTTAAATTTTTTTAGAAACCATTAAGGCATTAAATTTGTTTTTTTCTTCCTTTACCATTAAGGCACTTATCTTAATATTAGATGAAATCCCAAAGTGAAATAAGTTAATAAAACAATTTTTAAGGCCAATATTAATGGGAAAATTCAAAGAATTAACTTCTTCAACTATACAACTATTTTATTTAAATTTAATTTTTTAATTGTTAATAACAAAAAATTGGCAATATAAAAATTAAAAAAATTAAATTTTTTTAAATTTTTAAAATAGGAACTGAGAATACCTTTAAAATTTTCATTTGAATATTCTATTCAAAATACAAAATAGCTGTAATTTGTTCCAAACTGCTGGATCTTTCAACCCAAACTTTATTATTAATTAAAAAAATAAAAAAATGTTTTTGACATTTTAAATGGTAATAGCTTCAAATTATTTTAAATCATTTTTTTTCTCAATAGTTTAAATAGTTTATTGAATAATATAAAAATGAGTTTGAGCTAATGCTCTTTGAAAAAGTTTAATCAAAAAATTGAGAAAAAAGGTTTTTATTTTGAAAAAATTTATCTTGATTGTTTGAATTTATCTAATTAACAATATTAATTTTGAAATGCTAATAAAAGGGACCAGAGTTGCTGGCAATACAGATGGATATGTTCATTCATTGATGACCACTTTAGAGAAACAACGATCATTAAATGGACAAGCGTTGACTGGAAAAATAGGCAAACGTAGTTTAATTGATCTAAATCAATTTAACGACCAATATTCTAATTCAATGGCGTCCAACACGTACCAAGTTGAACAGTCATCTTCTTTCAATGAAACACAATTTTATTAATGTAAAAATGAAATACTTTTCTTTATTTTACTTGGTTTTGGTTTTTTTTTGTAATAAAGAAAAAAAGAATTTAAAGTCCGGTAAACCTCTATAGGTTTTCTTGAAACTTTAAACTGAATATGAAAAACAATATATTTAATTTGTATTTCAGGCATAAATTGAATTCTTGTAGCTCGAAAAATACAATAATTTACTGAAAATAATTATTATTAATATATAAATATATTGTACAGAATTTTTTTTTTTTTAAATAAAATTATTAAAAAATCGAATAGATTGTAAATTATTTATGATGAATTTATTTTCTAAATGATTATAAAAATGAGGCTTTTTTGAGGGATCATAATGATGATTTTACAGTTTTCAAAAGTCAAAGGAAGCAAGGTGGTCTGATTTATTCTGTCACTGTAAGATTAATTTTAATTTCGGGTCTAGATAAAATTAATTCAATAATAATTAATTTAAAAATTAACAACAAGTAATTTTGAAAAATGTGGAAAGAAAAAAAATATAAAGACATAATTTTGTTTTTAGATGTTTTTAAAAAGATAGTTAAAATGAAAAAAGTTAAAATTACGGATATAAAGATTTATAATGAAAATCCTAGCACTTTGATTGATCCAGCCTAAACAAATCAAATTGATCTCATTTTATATATATCGAGCGCAAATGATAAAATCAAAAGAATCATAAATTTTCTGAAAGTAGAACTTAAATTTGGTCTGCACAAACTAAACTCAGGAGTAATTCAGTTCCCAATCGAATAAAATTCCTTACAGCTGATAACAGAAATGATTTGATTGTTCATGTTTTTAAAATAAAAATAAAAATGAGTGTTAAATTCAGACAATATGGTGGTAAGCGATACGCGATAAAGTAATATTTGTTCCTCACTTAAAACTAATATAAATGGTATTTTTTTTGAGATGAAATTTCTTGAAAATTTTGTTTTTTTTTTGTCTTAATTTTTAGATAATACTAAAAAATCTCTTTTTAAATGACCTGTCCTTAAAAATATAAATAAAAGTGAATTCTAAATTTAATGGATTTGGTTGTTGATAGGTAAACAGTTATTTTCTTAAAAAAAATACTAGTTTTAGGTTAGATATCAAAGGAATTCGGTGCATTCATTTTAGGATGGTACATATGTAAATTGTTGATACCTTTTTTAAACAATAATGAAAATGCATTAAGTAGACGGAAATTTATTAATGAATCAAAAAATATTCAGGTCTTAACATTGAATTTTTACATCATCATCAAGATCAAGATTAATATAAAATATCATCATATGAATCATTAACCCAAAAAATCTTCTTGTATCTGATGTGATAACTGAGGCCATGAAATTACTCCTTGAAATCGCTTGTACTAGAAAATTCCAATTTGAATAAACTATCAATCATGTCTCTCTCGTAGTCTTCTTTTGATTGCTTTTTTTTTAAAAAAGTCTCTTGTTTTAATCTAAGAAAATTTAGATACGTAAAAACTTTCTTACTTTTGATGAAATCAATTAAATCGAACCAATAACATGGTGTGTTGAAAAATTAGCGGGAATTGTTGACTTTTATGATGAACGAATTTTAGCCAGAGTGTTAGTTATCTTTTTGTTAGCTGAAAATACAGTAAAGTACGGTTATAACGAACACGGATATAAAGAAAATTCGTTAAAAACGAAAAACACTGTTGTTCAGAAGAATAACAATTTTATAACATTTTCTTACGGTTATAACGAATCAATTTTGCTAAATTTATTTATTTATTTATTTATAGTATAATTTAAGGAAGTTTTCCTTCCCAAGGCTACTCAGAATGGATCTTAGTCCTTCTTCTCAGCCTCGCAAAATTGAAGAATTGATAAAATTATTAATTTTGTTTTTTAAAAAATACAATTATCTACAGTTTTTCGAGTCAAAAACAGATAAATACATAAAATTATATAGATAAAAATAGAAGTTCAAAATAAAATGAAGGAAATTAAAAAAAGAAAAAATTTTATCTAAATCAAGTCAATTAGGAAAGAGGTCGTAGAGACTTGTAAAACGCTTCATATTTGGAATTTGTGTTGATCGAAAATTGGTCAAATCTTGTTTTATTTGTTGATGGTCATTTTTTTGAATTATAAATTTTTGCATTAAAAAGATGGTTCGGTTCTCTAGAAGATCGATATTGAGTGTCTTGTGCATATACGTAATCCTTGTTTTTAGCGGAAAAAATTTTATCGATCTCAATACTTTATTTTGACTTTTTTGCAGTGAGTTCGATATCTTCTGAGTTGAGCACGATAGAGGAATAAAATAATAGTCGGTTAGTGATCGAATAAAGCTCTTATAGATAATTTTGCATAGGTTGATTGAGTTGCTAAGCTTGAGTGTTTTTAGACGTCGGATTAAGTTACATTTAGGTAGAATTCTCTGAGTAAGAAATTCCAATAACATGTTGAAACAAAGTTTTGGGTCGAGAATCACCCCTAGAAAGGTTGGATGCGGGTTAAGAGGGATTAGTTGGTCATCGATCGTTAAAGGCAATTTGTAGAGTCTTTCGTAACTTTCTCTTCGGCCAGCGGTTGTAAAAACCGTGTAGCAAGTTTTTTCCTTATTTATTTTGAAACCCCAATTCGTACAGAATTTATTGATTTCATCTATAGCCAATTGAATTGCTCTCTGAATTTCTTTGAGTGATTTTGCACTAAACCAGATGCAAAGGTCATCCGCGAACAAAGCTACTTGTATATTTTCTGGGATATATTTGGCGATATCACTGAAAAAAATAAGAAAAAGTGTTGGTGATAGACAACTGCCTTGTGGGACTCCGTTTGTGATATCGTATTCATCTGAAAAGACTCTGTTGAACTCAACTATGAATTTACGATTATGAAGAAATTGTTCGATCCATTTAATTAGAGAGTTCTCAAGACCAAGATTTTTTAGTTTACGGATTATTCCGCAGTGAGATGCCTTGTCAAAAGCCTTTTCCAAATCGAAGAAGACTGCTGCCGTGTATTGAAGTCAGAAGAATAACAATTTTATAACATTTTCTTACGGTTATAACGAATCAATTTTGCTAAATACTAAAAATGCATTTGTGAAATATTAGTTTTTTAATTTTGTAATAGAAGAAATCAGCGAATAAGTATTAACCGAAATCTTAAAACTAATTCCTACTAAATGATCAATTAATATTTTGAAAAATCACACATTTACCTTTATAAAATAAAAAAAAACAAAAAATATTATATTTAGAAAATGATAGAAAAAATTCAGCCAACCAAACATTAGCTTTTTACTTGCCATGAAAAAATTAAATACATTAAGCTTATCGATAACAAAAAAACTCAGAACAAGGTCTGCGAGAAATTTAAAACTCCAGTAGGTACAATGAACGGTATTTAAAAGCCTAGAGAGGAGTAAATAAAATTATTCGAAGAGAACTAATATACATCGGAAGAAGACGAATAAAACGTATTAAAGCAAAACGCAGCACTCGCAGAATGTCAGTTTTGACATTATATATATATATATATTATTTACTATATATAATTCGAAAAGTATTTGATAATTTCAATTGTGGAAACAATACCATGTACTGGGCTACTTTAGATGCCAAATATTGTTAGCCTTTTTTTTCTGAACTCTGTTTTTAGATTTGAGATTTCAAGGATCATTAATTTTTAGAACTTGTGGTTTGGTATTTTTTTTAGATATATAATTTTTGTCTAATAATGAACTCTAAATTAAAATAAATTCTGATTTTAGGTCGGATAATTCTAAAAATAATTTAGATTTTAAAAAAAGAGTTTTTGATTTTAATATTGCTATTTAAGTTTTTAGTTAAAAAAAAGACAAAAATTTTAGTATGAATTCGAACACTTTTATGAGGTAATTTGTAATTTGTAATTATATTATTGAGTGTAGGCTTTAATTTTTTTTATTTAATAAAAAAACAGAGAATTAAATTTTTTAAAATTTTTTATGTGATCCATCGAATTTTTTACTAAAAAAAATTTTTTTAAGACTAGCATCAATATTTTGTATTATTCTTTTATCATTGAGTACAAGAGTATTTGGTGAATTAAATATCTGTGACCAATGCAATTCTGGATGTGATTCCAATTTGTCATGTTTTTTTTCTTGTTATCTTTCATGTAGCTTTAAATATGCTTAAACTCTAAATCAAAATTACAATGTTTTATCTGTATTTAATAATAAATAGTATTTTTTTAATTATTTTTTTATGTTTTAAAACCATCTAGTTTTATATATTATTAATTTGGTCCTTGTGGCTTAAGTGCGTGTGGCTTAAGTGCGTGTTTCGCCGCGACCGTGCTCGCTTCAGACGGAAAAAATCTGGCAATCCAAAATCTTTTCCAAAAAAAATACTCTCAAAATTTTCGCAGACTGTCATTGTATACTGAAAAATTCTAAGCGCCAATAAAGAAAGACTTGCTAATGAAAAAATTAAAAATTAATAATATTTAATAAAAAATAATAAAGAAAAAAGCCTTTTCCTCGAATTAAATAAAATTAAATATTTTAATTACCGTAAACTCGCGTTGTGGACTCTAAGAGTAAAGCCCAAATTCAACCTTTTTTCTTTTAGAGCTAATTACATGGTTTCTATGTTATAACAATTAAAATTGAATTAGCTGGAAAATACCTTGAATATGGGTTATTTTCCATTAATAAAGCCTAAATTTAGCTTTTATTCTAACAAAAAAATGACCTTTATTCTCATTAAAAAAATTAAAAATAAAAAAAATTGTAGAGCTAATTTCGAAATAGAAAATAAATCAATTCTAAGCTTTTTTCTATTTTTGCACTTTAGTCTAGGAACATTTTTATAAGAAATTAAAGGTAAAATTTATAAAAATTTATTAAAAAATCAATTGAATTCGATGGGGGGTGTATCTAAACATAGAATAGAAAATTATGTAGAATTTTTTTTTCTTGAAAAACGTAGATAATCAATAAACGTTTAATTAAAACATAGAAAATCAATTAACATAGAAAAGTTTTTTATTTTGATAATTAGATTTTTTTATTTTGATTACAATATAATAGTTTTAAAAATAATTTTAAATATAAATTTTAATAATTTTTTAATTTAATAAAATTGTGTGCAATTCCATTAAGGTGTTCAAGAATATTTCCGCTATAACCATCGACTAGTCTGTCAACGTTATTTTCATATTCAAGTTCTTTTTTTGACATTTTACGTTTAATTAGTTCACCTTTAGCAAGCCTAGCATAATCAAGTTCAGCTTTGGACTGTTCATTCCGTAAAATTTCATTCAAAGTTAAAATGTTCATTTTTTTCCTTACATCTGCCTGGACTTGACTATGCCAGCTTTCATATTTAATTCAAATAATTTAAAAGAACAATTTTCAAAAAAAGCTACAATTTATATTTTTCTAAGTACATGCAATGAATTTTTTTAAAATTCTATGTTTTAAATTTTCTATGTAAATAGTATAAATTAATTTAATTCTATGTCTAATTTTTTCTAAAGGTATGATTCTATGTTTTTTGTCTTTTCTATGTTTTATATTCAAATTCAACCTTTTTTCTTTTAGAGCTAATTAATTGCACTTTACTCTAGGAGCATTTTTATAAGAAATTAAAAGTAAAATTTAAAAAAATTTATTAAAAAATCAATTGAATTCGATGCGGTAATTCGATATAAATTAGTTAGTTAAATGAATAATAAAAAAAGAAATGTTAATTTTTATTTGGTCTGATAATTTTTCCATTTTGATCACGTGGAAGCTATTTACATTTTTTGAATTTTGAGTTAAAACTCTATTGACAATTAACAGGACGTTATGTATTAAGAGATATAGATGTAAATTCTCAAGTAATTGTCACTAATCAAGCGAATAGAGTTTTAACTCAAAATTCAAAAAATGTAAATAGCTTCCACGTGATCAAAATGGAAAAATTATCAGACCAAATAAAAATTAACATTTCTTTTTTTATTATTCATTTAACTAACTAATTTATATCGAATTACCGCATCGAATTCAATTGATTTTTTAATAAATTTTTTTAAATTTTACCTTTAATTTCTTATAAAAATGCTCCTAGAGTAAAGTGCAAATAATTAGCTCTAAAAGAAAAAAGGTTGAATTTGGGCTTTACTCTTAGAGTCCACAACGCGAGTTTACGGTAATTTGATAATTTGGATTAATTAATTTAAAAGAAATCATTATAAATCAAAATAAAATTTAATTACATAAGAAAGAATAATGTTAGGATGTATAAAAATTTTAAACTTGAAAAAATATGATCAGGAAAATATAATTTATCTAATTTTTAAAATCGAAAAAATATTTTTTTTGAATAAAGTCAATTCTTATTTCAAAAAAATAGTATGGTAACCTAGTCTAACCGGGTGACCATATTTTTTTTTATTGCTTATTTCTCACCCATTTTGTTCAAAAACTTCAAAAAAAGTCACCCAATTTTCCCGAATTTTTTGAGTAACCCCTTTAGCTCCGCGGTTAATTATGTGAGGTCCAAAAGGGTTAAAGCGGTTAACCCGATTACACCTAAAATTGTATACAATTAGCCCGAAATTTAACCCCAAAAAAAGAATTTTAACCCTTTTAACCCATTTTACATTTAGGAAGAAAATTTTTTGAATTTTTTAATAAAATTATTTAATTCATTTAATTTAATTTATTCGAAACAGAACAAAGGTGAGTTTTAACGAATTCAAAAAAAAGTAAAAGTTAATCTTTACAATCATCAGATAAAAATTCTTTTTTTGTTTTTTTTTTAAATTCTTTTGACAAACAACTAAAACAAACCCAATTTGAGCACTTTTATAACCATTTTGGCGTGTTTTCTTTCTCTTCAGCCATCTTTGTTTCACATGAGCTACACAATATTTCGGATTCTGATAAGTTATCATTTTAATCTGGTGTTAATTTGCTTTCAACAAGCTTTCGTGGTCGTCCTCTTCCTTTTCCAGTTCCTTTTTTTAGCTATTTTGGCATTTTTGGCCTCTTCTTGTTCTTATTTTGCTTATTACTATTTACATCACTGATTGTGTATTTTAGATTTTGTACATCATAATTTTTTTTTAGATTGAATTTCTTTTTTCTGTGACATTTTTAGCTTATTTTTAAACAATTTGCTTTTATTATGTTTGAAATAAAAACTCGGCTTTAAAAAAGTAAAAAAAATTTTTTTGAGAGTGAGAGAGAGAAAATAATTTTACAATTTTTTAGTTATTAAAAAATATCGTCACTGCATTTTTATAGTCTTTATTCGGTTAAATGGGTTAAATAGAATCTTATTTGGACTAATTGGGTGATTTTTCTGACTAATAGGGTTAAATCTATTTAACCTTTTAAGCCCTAAAAAAAACCCCATTAGATGAAGCCCTAAGGACATTTCCTAAAATTCTAAAAAAATTCTCTTAGATACTTTAGCATGTGCTGAATCTAACAAGCGAAATAGGTTAGAGCTTAAGTATTACCTAGGGCCTTAAAGCACCCTTCTCCCGAATCACTAATTCGAGGCTTTTTCACCTCATTTGGCGTAGTCGAACTTTAAGAGAAAAAAAAGCATATAACGATTTTTTTTTTAAATATTTCACACATATCATTCGATCTCTCTCCTCGAGTTCTACATATCAAGATATTTTTTTAGGTAGTAGCTTTAAAAATGAAGGAGATATAGGGGTTTTTCAAATTCGTTCACCCTATTAACCCATAACCCCTTTAGACTAGGTTACCATAGTTTTTCAAAATTATTTAATTTTTTTGAATCGGACATAATTACTGGTTACCGTTAAATTTCGAATAAAATAGTCATAGGACGGCAGTCATGCGTAGTGTATTTTGGCCAAAAAGGATGGGTCCGTTTTTTATCCAAAAACAACAGGGTCGTATTAATCAATAATCATAACCACTTTAATTTCCTTAATTTATATTAGTATTTTTTTAAAGATTAAATTGTAAACAAAAACTAATAAAAACCTTTTTTTAAATGATTTATCTAATTTTGGCATTTTTCTTTCGTTAAAGATTTTTGGAAATCTTTGACCGCCATTTTCGCATCAGCTTCGGATAAAATCAGTAATTTTTTTTTTCGATTTCAGGTCCAAAAAATTTTAAAAAAGTAAAAAATGTCAAAATTCTCAAAAAAGTTAATATTTTTTGGAATTTTTACTTTTTACGTAAATTTACGTAATTTCACTTAAATTTACGTAAAAACAGAAAATCAAAACAGTACTGTACTTTTATGCTTTTGTAAAAATAAAATAAACGTCTTGAGAAAGTGGAATAAATTAATAAAGTTTTAGAAAAAATTACAAATACTGTAAATTTTAGAGGAACAAATAGAAACAAAAATTGTCAAAAACAAGCTCGAATGTCCATCTTAAAATCAAATAAAAGAAGTGTTAATTGGTCTTTTATGACAAAGATCAAACTTGAAATTTAATTTTGTAAATGTTAGACCTTCTCTTTTTTTTAATAAAAAATTATGTCTACTCTAAAATATTACATTTTTTATTACCAATAAAATTTTTTTGAAATATTTTCTTTTTCTTTTTTTTAGAATTTAAAGATAAAATTGGGTGTTTAGGGCTATTCCTCTGACAATATTAAAAAAAAAACAGGAAAAAAATCCGAAAATGCATTTTTGGGTTAAAATCAAATAAATCTAAATTCACTTTTGATTCATTAAAAAAAGGTCATTTTGTACTTAACTCTTTTCTCTTCAAGATACACAGATATTAAGGCTTTTGAGGAATATTTTTTTCAAAATCGATCCAACTTATCCAACTTTAAAGGTTTCATCTCAAAAATTTTGAATATAGTATTGAATCTGGTCGACTTAGATAATGTTATAATTTTTCTTTGTGCGAATTTATTTAAATAAATTCGAATTCAAATTTAATTTAATTTTTTAAAATTAATTCTAGTAGATTAAGCCATTAGTAAATTTAATAAAATTAAAATTGTTTTCTAATATGATCGTTTTTTTTTTATTTCAAGGTTAATCAACAGGCTAGTGCCCTTCATTTATTTAAAATTTTTAATTATTACAAAATAAAAAAAAATTGAAATAATTATCAACAAGATATTCAAGTAAAACAATTCAAATTTTTGCACAAATTCCAAAAAATCTAATTAATATCATTGAAAATTGATGACTTAAGTATTGGATATTTCAATCACGTATTCTCATTTTACCATATTATTTAATAATTGTACAAAATAAAAATGTTTTTAAAATTTTAAATTTTCATATTTTTAAATTTTTTGTGCAATATCTTAAAAAGTAGAAAAAAACTGGAAAAAATTAGAAATAAAAATTTTATGATATTATAAATATATTCATTTTGCGAATAATATCCAAATGTGAAAAAGAGACTTTTGTTACTGCTAAAAATTTATTTGAATAAAATTAAAATTATTTAAAAGATTTTTTTGTTCTTTATTTTTTAAATTTAAAATTCTTATAATATATGACATTATTGGCAACCTACGACAGAGAAAATTTTGGTCCTTTGAGTGCGAAAATATTCTTGTTTTTTTTTTTAATTTTTAGTTAATCGGTTGCTATTTTGAATTTATTTTAAAAAAATTTAAGAATTAAAAAAATCATAATAAAACCTGGCGATAGAGGTTTTTTAATGCATTTGAAACTTAGAAGTATTAGTTCTCTTTTTATAATGGAATAAAAATCAGAATCTAAAAATGAAATCTTTAGTAAATAATGAAAAATTTTATTCTGCTATTAAGTCTATTGGTAAAGCCATTCTATGGATGTGATCATGCAGTCTTGAACAATTTAAATATTACCTCAAATGATTGTTCCAAATCTTTTGATGTTTTTATCTTATTAGACATAACAACTGACATAGAACAGAATGAATTTGATTTAGCCCTATTGGAAATAACAAATTTCATTAGAAAAGCTAATATTGGATCTGAATCAACACGTTTGGGCTTATTTATTTTTTCGGATTCAATTAAAAGTGTCATTAGTATAAATTCTAATGAATCGAAGCAAGAAATGATAAACCGAATTGAAACCATTGAGCAATCAGGCAACTTCAAAAATATGAAAAAAGCAATACACAAGACAAAATTAATGATAAGAATAAATGGAAATAGAGAAGAAAACTCATTAGTTCATCGGGTGGTTATTTTTTTGACAAATGGTCTTGGCATAAATCTGCAATTGATCCAAAAAGAACTTAACACGCTGAAAAATCTCTGTCAAATAATAACTGTTGGCGTCGGAAAAATGATTAACAAGAAGATTTTAAAATTGCTGGCTTCTTGTCCCGATTATTTAATATCTTTAGATAAAATGTTAGAATTTTCTCATAGAATAACTTGTTTAACATGCGCAAAATTACCTTTAAATACAAGAGTAAAATTACAATTGAACAAGGAAGAAAAACAATTTTTGAAAATAAACATTATTAATTTCAATAAGTTTAACATGGAAATTTTAGATTTGAATTTGAAGACTATTTACGGATCATATGTTTATTTTTATTCATTTTCAAATAAGTTTCATCAAAATTTTTTCGATCCAAGTTTTGAATTTTACGAAAAAAATGAAAAGCTAGAAGAAAATTTTCGATTTTTGATACCTCACGGCGTTCACAATCTTTTTTTTACAATTAAAGGTGTGGATTTAGTTAATAAATTTGAGATTGAAGCTTCAAAATATTCCTTCAGAAAATACTATATAAATTATTTTAAATAAAAATATTAAAATTCTAAATTTTGTATATTTATTTTTAAATAATTACAAAATAGAATTAGTGAGTCAAAAGTCAAAATCAGACTTTTAATTGCATAAAATACAAGAATTTTTAGAATAAAATAAATATTTCTATAAATATAAACTAATTTTCTATCCAAAATGAAAATTATTTGGTCAAAAGTCCAAGTCTACTTTGACTTTTTAAATATTATTTCTTCAAGTAAAATTTGACTTACTTAAAGATTTATTGAAAAATTTAAAGTAGAAAAAATCTTGCCATAAAAAGCTCTGCTTCCTCTATCTTATATTGTTAAATTGTATTAATTTTATTTTTTTCAGAAATTTATTTTTTTAATAAAATAACAAATAAAACGAGAAAATAAAAGGTTTTTTATTTACTTTTAATAAAATTAAGATCCTTGTATCACATACAACATCCGTACATCACATGAAAAGATACTTAAAATATTTATTTTAACTATTTTATCCGGTTTTGAGAATTTCAAAAACAAATTGAACAAAAATTCTTCATTTTTTAATAAATTAAAATTAAAATTAGTAAAAAATATTAGAAAAAATACTACAATATAGTGCAGCATACTTTGTTGCACTATAATTTTACCTAAAATAATTTTTTTATTTTCTTTATTTTTTAAGAAATCAAATCAATAATCTATTTAAATCTCATTAATTTGTTTTTATTTGTCATTTTTTACATGAGAAAAATTATTTGGCATTGTAAATTTTGTTACAAAAATCAAAAACAAAATATTAATAGTGACAAAGGTTAAGTTCTCAGGGACCAAATCATGTTTCGAAATTGTAGCAACTGATACATCCTTTGTACCACCAGTATACTGATTCTGCAAAATTCTGCAAAATTCAGAACATTATGAATTTTAGTACAAAAAACAAAACCAAAATATAAAAAACACCAGAACTTTAATCTGGACCGAATAAAACATGTTCTGTAAATTGAAGCAACTGATACAAGCTTTTTTAACAAAAATAAAGCTGAAAATTTCAAATTTTTATCAAATTTTTAAAGTGTGTTTTTCATACGTTAGAAAAGTGTTTTATTTAACAAGACTAGATTAAGCTAATTTTTTTTTAGTTTGAAAAAAAATTTTTGAGTGTGCAGAACAGTGATTTAGGGGTGTTATTAAGTGAGTATGTTTTTTAGATTTAAAGGGTCTGCTGAAACAATTATCCCTTTTTTTTATTTTAAGGAAATACTCCAAATGTTCAGTATTTTCATTTTTTATTACTCTCTTTTTTATGTTCATTTTGTTAATAAGCCTTGTTTTCTATTACAGTGGTGTTCCGGATTTAGTAATTTACGATAATTTACGTAAAATTAGTAAATTTAGCAAATTTTACGTAAATTTATGTAAAAAAAAAATTTCCAAAAAATCGAAATGAAATTCAACGCCAAAAGTGCAATTTCATTTCTATTTCATTTCATTCGAAGTGCCAAATTATTAGGTTGTTTAATAAGTTTTTTCGTTTTTTTCTAGATTTTATTTATTTATAAAAACTAAAATAAAATATAATTAGTCACTAAAATAATTTCCTTTCGCTAGCAATACACATCTCCCATCTTTCTGGCAGCATTTTGATCCCTCGCTCGTAGAAGCTGGCTGGTTTTGAGGTGAAATATTGACTGATGTCTTTTATGATTTCCTCCAAGTCTGAGTAACTTTTTTTACTGAGGAAGTGCTGCATGGATCGGAACAAATGGTAATCTGAAGGAGCTAAGTCTGGTGAATAAGCTTGGTGAGATAAGACTTCCCAGCCTAGATTCTCTATCGTGTTCCGAGTCGTTTTTGCAACATGTGGCCTAGCGTTGTCATGTAAAAGAATCACTTTTCGCTCTCCTTTAGCTCTGTGTGGCCGTTTTGTTTCCAAAGCGTGACTCAAACGTATTGATTGTTGTGAATAAAGGTCTGCGGTTATCGTTTGCATGGGTTGCAGTAGCTCATAATAGATTATACCCTTCTGATCCCACCAAACACGCGTCATCAGCTTCGACGGTTCTGGGAGATGTGTATTTCTAGCGAAAGAAATTATTTTAGTGACTAATTAAATTTTATTTTAGTTTTTATAAATAAATAAAGTCTAGAAAAAAACGAAAAAACTTATTAAACAACCTAATATTTTTGAAAAAATTTGGAAAATTTACTATTTGTTACGTAAATTTTAGTTAATTACTAATTTTTTTTATATAGTATTAACTGATTTTTACTATAAAAAAATTGAAAAAACTTTTTCTCAATCAATTGATAATCGATTTTCATATTTAAATGTATTAACTGATTTTTTATTAAACATTTATTATTTTTTTATTTTTTTTATTAACCATTAATGTATTAACCATTTATTACTTATTTGGAATTTTTATAAAAAATCTCAAATAAACTTTACAAAAAATCAGTTAATACATTTAAATATGAAAATCGATTTTATCAATGGATTGAGAAAATATTTTTCAATTTTCTCTTATTTTCTAAATCTACATTGCATGTAAAGCAAGCTACATACAATTATTTAGATTAAATCAAAGATTTATTTTAATTAAGATTAACTTTTTGAATTGAAATGATATTTTGAATTTATCATCAACTTCAAGATGCCCTCAAAAAAATGAAAAAAATGAAAATATCCTATCTAAAAAAGAATTATAAACAAAATGAGTAAAATGAAATATGCTAGAAAAAAAATATAAATATGAACAAAATGAAAAAATAAAAAAATAAATAAAGTTTCTTAAAAGAAAAAATGTCATTTGTACTCATGTCGTTAATACATGTTTGTTTTTGCATCAAAGTACGTAAAATATAATAATAATAATAATAATAATAAGAATAAGCTACAGCAAGCAAGCTTGCGGAGATGACCTACTAGGAGGACATCTATGGTAGCCGAAATTGCGCAGAAAAGATGGAAAATAACAGACAAATACATTATTATTTTTTTTTAGTTCAGTAAGAGTCATTGTTAAGTTTAATCTAAGAAAGTAGTGCGTTAGTGGAATCATATGCTAGACTTGAAGACGTCGTACTTGTTCTTAAACTGGTTGATTGATTGGGAGTCGGTAACTTCGGCTGGCAGGGCATTCCAATGGTTAACAACTCTGTTCGTGAAGAAGTTGGACCTCTGCATACATTTAGTTGAGGGCTGCCCGGAGAGTCTTCTGTTGTGTCCTCTGATTCCCCTTGCTGGACCAGTTTGCGAGAGAGAACTACATTGAACCAGAGGATTCACCCAGGACACTTCGTTGAAGCCATTGTTGAACTTGAATAGTTGGATCAGATCCCCTCTAATTCTGCGTTCATGAAGTGGCGTCAGACCTAATACAGTGAGACGGTCTTCATAGCTCCAGTTTCTGATTCTAGGCACCAGCTTGGTAGCTCTCCTCTGAACGGTCTCTAATGCTCTGATGTCTCGCTTACTGGATGGTGACCAAACTGATGAGGCGTATTCCAAGTGGGGCCTCACATATGCGCAGTAGAGTGTCTTGCAGGTGTCGATGGTCCAGAACCTGAACGTTCTTCTCAGCTGCCCAAGGATACGGTTAGCTTTGTTGGCCTGAATCCTGATATGACTAGAGAACTTTAAATTACGGTCAAAAGTGACTCCGAGGTCCTTTTCAAATTCTACAGATTTGAGAATGTGTGGTGCGTCGAACTCGCCCATGAATAACTCCGTGTTGGTTAATTTGCTCTTACCAGACCTGCTAAACTCCATTACCTTGCACTTGTCGACGTGAAAGAGCATGCGCCACGTGTTAGACCAATCCATAAGTGCATCGAGGTCCTGCTGCAGTGACATGAGGTCATTATCGCTACAAATGGTAGCGATTAGTTTGCTGTCATCTGCGAATAGCTTAGCAATGTGGTTGACAACTGAAGGCATGTCGTTAATGTAGATTACGAACAGTAACGGACCGAGGACGCTGCCTTGCGGGACGCCGCTTGATACGTCGATCCATTCCGCTTTATGTTGACCGAATACCACTCGTTGCTGCCGTTTGGATAAAAAATCACTGACCCAGTTGACAATACTGTCGCAAAAGCCGCAAGCGATCATTTTGGTCTTGAGGGATGAGTGACAGACTCTATCGAAGGCCTTAGCGAAGTCGAATAATATTATCAATATTATAAAATTTTTCATTATTTTCTAAGAAAAAAAAATAATAAATTTTCCATATTTAATTTAATTGTTGTAAAAAACAAAAAAACAAGCTGAACATCACTGCATATTTATTTAAAAAACTTTAAAAACAATTACAGAGTTAAAAGTTAAATATATATTATAATTTAAAAAAATAAAAGAAATCTTCCGCGAATCTTTCTTTAAATCTTGTTTGATTTTATTTATGCTGTTTTAGTCTTTCTCAGTCAAAAAAAAAGAAATTTTTAGGAAAACTGAAAAAATCATCTGTTTTTGAATATGGGATTTTCTATTTCCCATATTTTACTTTATTAAAAGGTTTTAAAAATCTAGTAAAAAAAGACTTTTTAGAATTAATTTTCTATATAAATTTTATTTTAAGTGAAAATGATTTTTTGACAAATACAAACTGGCCTAAGTATTTTATTTTACTTACATAACTACGTTAATTCATTAAAAGGAATGAATTTTTTAACCGGCTTTTTATTAGATACTAACTTTAGCTTAGTTTTTTTACTTGAATAAAATATTGTTTGTACTAATAAATAAACTGGAAATTTATATTTTTTTACACACCGCCTAATTAATAATTTTTTTGGGATTTATTACCATCCTAACCATGTAATAGCATTTTTTTCTTATTATCTTTTTTCTAATGATCAGATGTATCAGATGAAGAAGAATAACTTATGGGTTAAACTAGCTTTGAATGCGTTTTTTGACATTTCAGAAATGACAGAGTGTGGTAGCTCATTTCTTATAGACACTACTGTGTTAGTGACATAAACTTAATTTTTAAGAGTTTGTTTCAAAATTTGAATTATTTAACTTGAACACTTTGTTGTTAAATTTTTCAATTAATTATGAAATTAAAAAAAAAATTAAATATTTTAATATTTAAAATTTTAATTTATCATCTACATTTTGTAATGAATTTTTAGATATAAATGAAGTATTAATCAGTTTTTTTAGACATGGGCACTAGCCTGTTGATTAACCTTGAAATTAAAATTGAAAAAAAAAGATAAAAAATAATCTGAAAATTTATTTTAATTAATCAGGTTGTAATTTTTTTCGTAAATCATTATGAAACAAATTTTTTTTTAACAAAAAAAACAATAACAAATCTCAAATTAAAATCTAATTTAAGTTAGTAATTGAATTTTTGCCAAAAAAAATGCTTACTCTCCTAGATAAAATTTAATTAATATCTTTCAAAATAAATCTGAAATTTAATTTTTCTAATTAATCTTAATTTTTAATTCAACTCAATGACAAGAATCTTTTTCATGAAAAGTAAAATTAAGGAAATAAAATTATTTCCATGATGCAATTGTAAAATTTAACTAATTGTATATTGAAGACAAGAGGCATACTAATAAATCAGAAAATATCCGCAAATTAAAATTTATTTCAAATCTGATTCCGTTTATTTCCGGTTGTTTAAATTTTAATAAATTTTTACATTTGTTTCTTGATTTATTTATTTAGTATTTAGTATTTGTAAATTACATCTACATGAGAAAAAAAAATTTTGTCATCATTCTGTTCTACGGTCTTTGAAGTCTTAATTAGGTATTCGTATATTTTTGGTTATTTTTTTTTCATTCTTCATCATATTCGAATTTTTCTTTGATTTATTTTTCAATTTTTCGCACACTTTAAAGATTTAAATCCTTAAAAAAACATTTTTCAAAATTTTAAATAAATTATAAATGAATTTTTCCTTTAAAATTAATCTTTTATTTCTGACAAAGGCGACTTTTCTTCAATCTGATCATTTTCAGTTCGCATAAAAATTAATTGACTTAATTAAAAGAATTATTGTAAAGATGACAACTTTTAAACTAACAAGAAGATTATATCCGGGAGTATAATGTAGAAGGATCAATTATTTAGCGTGCAAAAGAATTGCTTAGCGATTATTTTTTCCGTCTATTTATTTTAATAAAAAATTAATGTGAAAAATTTTTTTTAATAAAAATTTGAAATAATAGATCTGCGAAAATCTGATCAAACAAAATTATTATCAAGTGTTGTCAAAATCCGAAATGAAATTTTAGCTGGGGAATGTTAGGCTTTATTGAATAAAATTCGAAATTTCCCAAATGCTTATGTTATCAGCATTCGTGTCACCAATAATTTACTAACAAATTAATTGATATCAGGGAATTTGTTTATTTTAATTCAATTTTAGAAGGAAACGTATGACTGTTAAAATCATGTTATTACTGCTGTAAATGTGACAATGAATTTCGAAATGCTAAAACTAAAATCGAACTATCTCAATAATATTAGATAAATTGGAAAATTAAAAAAAATATATAAATTTTAAGTTGAAATTAAATTTAATCATGCAATAGATATAAAAGAGAATTTTTTAATTACACATATCCTGATCACTTCACTGTTTGGATCAAATTTTTACATTTTAATTAGAATATTAGTTATGGATTAATAAGAATCAATGAGAAATATAACTTTTATTTTTTAGTCATTTTTGCCGCCTTTATTATTGATTATTTGACAACACGTAAATAATAAAATAGAAAAACTCAGCACCTGTTACAAACCAGAAAAAAATTTATTTTCCAATTTGTCTGATCTTTTTTGAATTAACATTTAGAAAAAAAATCGATTAATAGGAATATAAAAATTAATCGATTAAATTAATTAAGTCAAGTATTCAAAATCTTAAATTTCATGCAATTTCCATTTTTATTTAAATAAGGACTATAACTTAATTTACTTTAATTATATCCTTATTAGAAACTTATAATGAGTTAAATATGAACGAGAGAGTCGGAGAAAACAATTCAGATTTGTCCAGTTTGGCTCTGAGACCAAAAATAAAGAAAAAAATTAATCGACAGAGTAACATAACTCTAGAAGAGGACCAAGTATCTCTTTCTTCAGTCAGATCTTCGTCCAAGCCACTAGTCTCAATATTGGCTGGAAGCAAGAAAGACTCGAGCATATTCACCATAATGCCATCGGCTTCTGCGACTTTGCCTAAATTTATCAAACGGTGTGAAAAGCACAGTTTAACAAGAATCAATTCACAAAATTCATTAAATGAGCAAAATACGCTTTCTATTGCAAATCATCCAAATGTTGATTTTAATAGTAGAAAATCATCTTTTAACAGTGTGAGGTAAATATTTATCTTGCTTTTATTTATTAATTTCAATAACAAAGAAAAAAATAAAAAAAAAAATTGTATAAATTTTATTTTTAATTGCTAAAAAACAATCAAAATTTTTCTCAATTTAGTTATTCTTAGTAATGCACTTTGCTTTCAAATTTAAAGTTCTAAAAAAATTAAAAAATCAAGAATTTATCCAATTTTTCCGAAAACTGATTTTCAATTTTGAGAAAAAAGGAGCTTTTATAAGATTTTTTCAATTTTTTCCCATTTTTGCTAGAAATTTAAATTTTTTAAATCATTTATAAAATCAAATTAAACTTTCTCAATTTACTAATTTCAGAAAAAATACCGTAAATTCTCGAAACTTAGTACACGTAACTAAATCGGATTTTTTAAGTTGTTACATGTAACAAGTAC
>QEOQ01000043.1:232371-267602 GCA_010279815.1 Brachionus plicatilis | reverse complement strand
CACTCAATTAATCATCAAATCACATAGCATCAGACGCAAAATTCAAACTTACTTTGATAAATTATCCAGTTTTACTGTCTGGCAAAACTGACAAAAACAAAAGCTTCCATCCATTTTGTTATTTAGAGTAACAACAAGAGACAAATAATCCAATTACTCACCAAATCGAACAACCATCTATTACCGATGATTTTCAAAAAAATTTACTTTTTGTTTTTTTTTTGCATTTTTTTTTTAGTTTTTTTAATCAATAAAATTCGGTTTTAAATTTTTTTTGTCCCTTTCATTTTATATGGGAATTTCGATATAACGAATTCCGAATTTTCGGCTCAAAGAGTTCGTTATAACGAGATTTGACTGTATTATGAAAAGGCTTTACGTATACGGTTGAAGACTTATGAACATTGCTGATTTATGAAATTGGGTTAAAGAGAGAGATGTGAGCTTAAGCTTTACCTCAACAATATTAAGTTAAATTTAAGTATTATCACAGCCTTCTTAATATTTTTTTATTTTCAAAATTTTACTTAAAAATTAACCAGAATCATATAATCATTCTTTTCGCTAATAGAATAATAATCATTAAATCGATATCATTGACCCGATCGATTTTTAAAATTTAACATTTTTTTATTTGAAATATAAAGAATTATATAATTTTTTAATATAAGTTAACATTCAACAGTGCTCCATTTCGGACCCAAGGTTGTTCCCGATATTTCGAAACATGTTGTCTTAGCTACTGCCATATTATATGAAAAGATTGTTGACCAGCTGCTTATAAAAATATTATTTTCGCATCTAATTACAATTGAAATGGCTTCGGGAGGTATCAAAACTGATTTAGCTTGCCCAACTAATAATTATAAATAAAAAAATTTTTTAATTCAAATTTTTGAAACAAATTGTTACTTGGAAATGTTCCGGTCTCTTCTTTTTTGAATTCGTCACCCAATTTGTACATTACTTCAAATCTAGCTACATAACCGCCTCTATTTCTAACTTTAATGATAGTCCAATCATTCCTAAATAATGGCGTTGCTAAAATTTTGTCATTAATAAATTTATTCTTTGTCTTATATTTTAGATTTACTTGAAACAATAGCACCCAAGGCTAAAAATAATCCAATATAGATCAATATTTTCATTTTTTAAACTACGTTGAATTTAAACTCAAAACAAGAATATTTAAATGTTGCAAAAATATTATCGAACGATTTTTAAGTTTAAGAAAACTGATAAGACTCCTATCTTCCACACAATTTTACTATGGGAAAATATCAAACATCAATAAATAAATTTCAAATCGAATTTTATTCACCGTTGTCGGACATTAAAAAAAAAAAATTTGAGTTTATTTTAATAAAATAAAAAAAATTTTCTTAACAAATTAAAAATTTATAATAATTAAGTTTAGCTTTATTTATGAAAAATATTGACGTATGTCTTTCTTGAAAAATATTGTAAAACATCATAGGTCATGAAACCAACACCGGCAGCGACTGGACCTTTTATCCAATTCATAGACAAACCTTTGTAAAGACCTTTGATATATCCCTCCTCACTAATAATCTTGGATAAAAGTTCCAGAATTCCTAGATCAGATTCGTGTCTATTCAAGATAAACGCAGTTTGCATTCTCCTTCGAATGATGTCAAATGGATATGAGGACGTTTGTCCAGCAGCACCTGCAATCGCACCGTAAAGAACTCTTTCGATTGGTGCGGGCTCTTTTTTGTTTTTATCTTAATAAATTTAGCTATTTTTTTAATATTTAAAAAATTTTTAAAAGTCACTTTTATGAAATATTTTTAAAGTTTCGTATACAAAATATGCACTTCCAGCATAAGGTAAAGCGCCTAATAAGCTGACAGTATAACCGCGGAAAAACCCTCGAATACCTTCTAATTTATAAGTTTCGTTAAAAATTTCCACTAGGTTTCCAAATCTTGGAAATTAATTTTTTCAACAAGTATTCATAATTTTAGCAATCGATTTAAATTATTACTGGCTTTTATTTGTTACCGCCATTCTCGCTCGAGCAATGTCCAGTGGATAAGTGAAGAAGGCTGCAGTCGCTCCAGCCAAGGATCCAGCTAAAAATCTTTTCAGTGGTGTCGGACTTTAATTAAAATTTAGTTTTTAAAATTGACAATTCTTTCTATAAAAAATTAACTTAGTCTGATCGACGTTGAGAATGCGCTTATATTGTTCATGGCTTGTGAAATTTATGCCAGCAGAAGGCATCACTCGGACCATACTAGCAGTGTTGCCTCGCCATAAATTTCGGAATCCATGCAAGGAATAGTCATTGTGAAGAAAATTGAACAAAGCTTTGTAACTGAATGGTGCTTTTCGCACTTGGAAGTTTATTTTTGCTCTATCAAGAGGAGCTATGGTTGTTTTAGCGACTGCTCCAGCCAAAGAACCAGCGATCAAAGAAGTGAAAATTTTTTTCTTAGTCGAGAGAGCATTAATTTTCTTAATTTTTAATTTTAAATAAATTATTTTCTAATAAAGAAATTTTTACTTTATCATGGATAGAATCATTTTTAATCATTTTAATTCTATTCTAGGCGTCAATTTCATTACTTTACATGGAATACGATCCTTAAAAAATAGTCAAAAGTTACATTTTTATGGCATTATGAATTTTGAAACAAAAAGCAAAGACAAAAATTTTAATTTTAAATAAATTTTTTACTATGAGTCTGAGAATCGTTCTGCAAATTGTGTCAGCTGATCCAGACTTTTTACCACTCAAATTTTGTCTCTGCAAATAAATTTTAATGATTTTCTAATACATTTAATGCTTTGCAGACTTGCAGAGACAAAATTTGAGTGGTAAAAAGTCTGGATCAGCTGACACAATTTGCAGAACAATTCTCAGACTCATAGTAAAAAATTTATTTAAAAATAAAATTTTTGTCTTTGCTTTTTGTTTCAAAATTCATAATGCCCATTTTTATTCTAAATCGAACCTTGATTGATAAATACGCTGTTAAACGTCATCAGAATAAATTTTAAAAAAATAATTTTTTCAAAATTTTATATTTTATTTATTTAAGAAAAATTAGATAAAAACAAAATTTTAATATTTAATTAATTATTTTAGAGGTGCATCAGTTTTGAACGAGTAGCTTTTCACTCTGGAAAAGTAAAAATTCGGAAAGTCAACTTTATTCAAATCAAACCTAGCTCCATTAACAGTGTTTGCAGACCTTAAACAAAAAAATTGCTCAAAAAATCAAAAAAAATACTAACAATACTTATTGATTGTATCGATTTCATATTTTTTCCATTGAAGTTGATTGTTCATCTTACCAGTAATTTCTAGTTCAATTCTATAGACAAGTTCTTGTTCATGAATTGTTTCTTTTTCTTTTTTTCTTCCACTTTTTAATGCCAAGGTGTTTTTTACGTGAGTTTTTTTGACCAAAACTAAGCAAACTTGGTTCAATGCCAAAGTCCACTTTCCTTTTATGACGCTTTGCTCATTGGAAATAAATTGATTGTAAATTGTTTGATTTAAATTCGACGATGAGCTCGGCTGCTTTAGTTTGTTGACCACAACTTTCGGCTCATCGGGAGATGTTAAAAAGAGGACGGTGCCATCCGGCAAAAAGCGTAGATAGCGATAAAATTCAACCAAATGCCATGGTTTGTAGAAATTGTCCAAAGAACGCTCACCTTCTCTAGCATAAGTGGTTTTGCTTATATAGACCCCATCTAGATTCAATCTAGGCCTTTTAAGATACATTTGACGCCAGTCCGAATACATCGACAGGTAATTTTTTATATTATTGGCACCCCATATTCTAAAATATTTTTTTAAAAACTAAAAAAAAATTTTTTTTCCAAGTTTATATTCTCTCACTTGGCACAAGCAAGCTTCCATATTTCCGGGTCTCGGCCGCAAACATAGAACCCTTTACAAACCTAAATTTAAATGAAATATTTTTCCAATTATTTTTTTATTAAATTACTCACTGCCGAGAAATTGTCCAGAGAGCGCATGTCTAAATGCTCTGATACGACCCATTTAAGGATCAGTATGACCACTTCCAGAGGCAAGTTAGAAAAATGGACCGACTTTAAAAATATTTTTATTTTAAAAATTTAAAAATAAAAATTTACCTTTTGATTATTTGCTTTTTCACACAATTTATTTTCAGAATTAATAAATTCTTTAAAAATTAAATACAATGGCTTATCAAGTTCATCGGACGGAATTTTTTCTTTACTCTCTGTTTTTCCACTGTCTCCTTTTTCAGCCTGTTTTGAATCACTCTGATTTTTTGGCTGTTTAGTCGAGATCATTTTAAATTCAATGTCGGCGTCGAGCTGCATAGCCATTCGGTAAAATTTTATTGCTTCAAAATGTCGACTTTGCTGCTCTAGGATCACTCCTTTGTTAAATAAATATTGGGCCTTTTCTTCAGTAGTTTTGGGCTGCTGGTAATCGAGATCATTGGACTCCGAGTTATCGGAATCGGACGGCTTGTTTTGCTGAAGTCGATTTCGTTGCGGAAATTGTTGATACACAGCCACATTTTTAGGCCTCTTGGATAATTCGTTAGTTCCACTCGGTTTGGGATCAAAGCTTTTTTGAAATTCACTCTTTTCCAATTTTTTCTCTACTTCTAGCTCTTTTTTCCATTCGAGACGAAATTTTTTCAATTCACTCTCTAATTCAGAGACTGTTTGTGAGGCTATTAAATCGCTAGGTAAAATATTGTCATCTTCGGAAAGTACATTCAGCTCGTTCGTATCGTAGGCAGACTTAAAATTTAATTTTTTACATTTATACAATAAATTCTAAAATATTCTAACCATCTTTTAAATTCGTATAGTTTATTTTATTTAAAAAAAATTAAAATTAAAGGCCAATAGTGTCTGTTTTAGTATTAGTTTTGTGCAGTTGATTATTAGCTAATTATGTAATTTGTATGCTAGATGCTCAATTTTGGGTGCATATGGTAGGAATTTTGCATTAAATAAAAATTTATTTTTTATCTGATAGTAAAGTTAGTTTTTCATTATTTTTTAATGGGTTTATAAAATATCTTGGCAACATTATTTTAAATTTAGAGAGTAATCGAAAAAAAATTTTATTTTTGCTAAAAAAAATTCAAGCAATTCTTCCCATCAAATAATGTAAATAAATATTTTGTACAATATTTTTACCTTCCTTAATTTAAATTTAGCTGAAAATTTTGCAGATTTTTTTTAAATTTCGCTTGAAATTTGAATAATCTCCAGGGATTGAAATTTTAAAATAAATTTGAGATTTAATTAAATATTTTGCATTCGTTTTTCATCACTTTTTGACCGATCCTCAACGAAAATAACAAAAATTTTAATTTGAAATTAATTTACTTTTTATTAACACAAAAATTTAATTTTATTCAATAAATTATAAAATTAAATTAAGGATCATTCTCTTTTAAATGATCTAAAGCTTTATATGATCTAAATTCAAACATGAGAGATTATCAAAATTTTAGATTAAAACAAAGTTGTTGAAGAATTAAGGTTTTCATTATAGACTCAACTGGTCTAAAGTCTAAAACTTTAAAAATGATTTAAAGACTTGTCATTTAAAAATTTTTTAATTATCAGTTAAATTTTGAATATTTTTGATTAAAAGAACTTGCTTATTCAAATTAAAAAAGTAAATCTAGATTTGGTACTTAAGGTTGGTTAGATTGTCAAAGCAATTCATTTGTATTTATAGATTTGTTGTCTATTGAATTGACTACATCCAAAGACTAATTAAAATTAATATTTTTTGTTATCATTTTTCGATATCTAAACAGTCACACTATAATTCCCTCAATTCTTTTTTAAAAATTAGTGAATTAATTCAAAATTTTACAGGTTTAATGCTGCACTACTTAAAGAAACTTTCTTGAAAAAAATAGTATAAAATCATATTTTTAATTTTTCTTTCTGCTCGATTTGCGATGTACCATCAAATGTATTATTCTAAAGAATATTTTTTAATTTTCAACAGAAACTCAAGCGGAAATGCTGCATTTTATTAAAAAAAATGACTTTTACCGCTCTCTTAAATAAGAAACACGACTTTGGTCAAGCAGCTTAAGTTAAAATGTTTTAACATTGGCGAGATTTATTTATTTATTTTATTTAAAATATAGTTCGGCAAAGCCTTGGCGAGATGGTATCTATTGTCTGGATTAAAGTCGTATTTTGAATTATGAGGCTGCAATATCGAACAATGAAATATGGCAAATAAAAATAATGTTAAAGTTAAAGTAAGAATCATTTATTTTTTATTTTTTAATGCTTTGACTCATTGACTTTTAACGTCAATTAAATCTTTTACATCAGATGTTAAATCTCTTTATAAAATTAAGACAATATTTAATTTAATTTCAAATTTATAAAATATTAAAGATACTAAGATGATGACTCATTTTGCTAGTGCTAATTTTTTTTTATGTATAATTCTAATATATAGGGAAATAAAAAAATTTTCGGTATTTTGTGGTATCGATTTTAATTGTGCATTATATCACTTTCGTTAATTTTAACAGATCTTATAAAAAAAATTTTAAAATTTACATAAAGTTGAAAGCTATAATTTTCAAATAAATGAATTTTAAAAAATTTTGATATTAAGAAAGTATAAAATAACAAAATTAGTGGCTATAAGAATATGAAAAAGGTTTAATAAATTTAAAAGTTATTTTGTTTTAATTTTTATTTTCAAATAATGATTTTTGTGAAATTCTGTTATTTTTTTTAGTGTAAATAAATCTTAAAGTTATTTTTATTTTTTTTAATAATCATAGATTAAATAATTGGAATTAATTAAAAGCAAAAAAATCCTAAAAAATTGATTAAAAATCTACCGAAATTAATTTCAATTAAAAAACACGCTAGACTCAAAACAGTGAATCGTGTTTGTTAAATTCAATTTTAAGTCGTTTTTATGACCAAGGTTAAACAGTTTATTTTTATATAAAATTACTTTAATTAGTTCAATATTGTTTCTTTAAAGGATTATTTTCTATTTGAATAAATTTTAAAATTAAATGTCACCATTTGACATTTTATATTGGTATTATGATACCCTAATCATCATATCTTTAATACAACAAAAAAATATTTATCCTTATCAAATGACCCTAATATCATTTGTTAAACATGCCTAGATGACAAATAATTAAAAATCGGAAGTATGAATTCAAATATTTACAAAAAAATGTTATAAAAATAGTCTTTAAATAGATTTTGTTGTTATGGCTCAAAGATGTGTTCAATTATGCTTTATAAACTTTTCAAATAATGATTATTAATAAAAATTAAGGGATACATTTATTATTGAAAGTAAATATTTAAATTTATTTAGATCAAAATTATATATCTCAAATCATATTCTAAATTCATCTTATTTTAAAAAAAAATAGATGACGAATGACCTAGACTTTATCTCAGATTTTTTTCTATTCAAAATTTATATTTTCAATCATTATTACATGAAAGAAGAGCGAAAATAGTTTCAGACATTTTTATTACATTATATAAAATTTTTTCTTCATAATTTTTTAGCATACATCTAACAAATAAATGATTTAAATCAAAAAGTTAATTTATTCTCTGTACAAATTCTAACTCAAATAATCTAATTGCGTAAAATTTTCAAGCTAAAACGGTGCTTTATTTAACTAATTTGACATTTAATACAATTTAGACAAAAAATTAGTTACTTGAAAATTTTTCACTTCAAATTGTTTCGAAATTTAGTTTATGCTCAAAATTTAAATAGGTTACTGTAGTCAAATTATTTATTTTAAAAAATACAAAACGAAAATAATAATTTCATGTGTTACGAAACAATTTTATTACAAATCTAAAAATATCACCTGATATTTTAAAATCTACGAAACATAGTTAGATTTATGATATTACATGTTTTTATTTTAGTTAAATGAATCGAAAACTGAATTTTTAATCTTTCAAAAAGAGTCTACATCGAATATATTTGATAAGCTATCATTGATAAAAAGTAATTTTTAACTTTTCTTATTTTATTCATATTTAATCAAAAATGAAATTTAAGCGAAAAGAAAATAATAATTTAGAAATTTTAAAAATGGAAACCGATCGGCAAGTAATCGCTTTTGAAGTAAATTCAGAATCGAATCTCTCTACGGCTCAGTCATCGAGCAGTCTGATTCCTACAAATAAAAATTCAAATCAAAACAAAAAATCAAGTTATTTTACTCTTGTTATTATGTTCACATTGAACCTTATAAATTACAGCGATAGATTCACAATAGCCGGTAAATATATTTTTTTTTAAATTAGATATTTTATCTTATATTTCATGTGATTTAAAGAAGATATATTCATGGATAAAAAATAAGAATAAATTTATTTGATTACATCACAATTTAGAAAATATTTTATGAAAAATAAATTTTTGTTTTTAATTCTCACTTGAAAACATTTATCTAGTCCAGATGAGAATTTATTGAATTAAAAAAATCTAGAAAGAGATTCGTTAATGAAAAAATCCCTAATATTTTTAATTTTAAAAAATTTGTAAATCTCATCTTAATTCTCATTAGAAATAATTTTCATTAGAAATAAAAAATATTCTCTAAAATAAAATCAAAATTTTCTAATTAAAAAAAATCAACTTATTTATGGCAATTATTTTTCAAGAAAAACTTTTAAATTTGAAACATAAAATATTGATTATTTTTATTCTTTGATTTTTTTTCATTGCAAAATTCTAGCTCTAAAAATTCAAACATAATAAATATTTCATAAAATCGCTATAGGTAAAAAAACATCTAATTACGTTTTTAATTATTTTTGAATGTATTAAAATTAGCGCTGTTGAATTTTAAAAATTAAGAAGTTATGATTGTAAAATCCTTTTTTAAAATAAATTATAAAAATAACTTTTTACTTTATAAATATTATATAAATATCCTTATTGTTTACTTATGTTGATAATTATTGTTTACTAAAACGATTGATTTTTTTGATTTTATTATAGCAATAAATTTTCTAGATTTAGAATTTCAAAAAAAAGATTTATTATGAAATAATGAAAAAATATATTCAAAATACATTTCATGCTTTTTAGTAAAGATAAACTTTATTAATTTAAAAAAGTTACTCGAATTAATAAAACGAAGTTAAAGTATTTCTAAGTTTTAGTAAAACAAAAAAGCTTTTCTCCAGAAATGTCGATTTATAAATATAGCTTGTATCAACAAATAGAAGTAGGGAACAGCTTATTTACTTGATATAATTTTCATATACTAAAAAATTCGTAAATTAAAACAATCAAAATAAACTGAGAGAAACTTGAAATCTTCAAATTCTCTTAACAATTTATTTACATCTATAAGGCCTTCTAGCCAAATTAAAACGATTTAAATAAACGCCATTCAAAATAGTTTATTTAATTAAAGGTGAATTGCAAAAAAATTAAAAAATTGAAATTTCAAATAGCAAAATATGTGCATTATTAAAATTTAAATAAAAAATTTAATGACATGATGTATAATTAATGACAGCATTGAATATTTGAGGTAAGAAATGATAAATATCATTTTCTTCATATTTCAAAAATTTCAAAATTTTCTTTTTAATGAAAAATAATTGTTTATTATAATTTCTAATAATTATTTCGTAATGTACGGAAATGAAAAAGTAGGAAAAAATTAATTTTGTTCTGACAATCAGGCTTTGTTTCTATAACAGAATATTCTAGTTAATTCAGGATTTATTTTAATTCGGTTACTAAACAATTTTAATAGAAAAACTTAATTAGGCTCAATATTTTCGAAAAAAATATATAAGAAAAAAATTTTCCAAAGGTGAAAAAGACATAATTCTGAGCTATAAATGGCGCCATATTTTTTTTAGTGCCAGCAACGTTCAAGTCCCAAATTTGTATCGATTTTAAGCAACACTATTTATTAGATAAAAAATTTGTTTATTGATTTTTGAGACGACTAAACCACTAGGCTTAAATTTGCATTTTTTGCAAACAAAAAAAGACAATTTTAATATTTTTGTTTGTCAACTAATGTTTTTTTAGTAAAAACTTAAATTATAAAATTGAAACGTTATAATTAATATTTAGAATTATACTAATGAAAGAGTATTAAGTGTCACCCTGAATAAATTAAAACATTCGATCTAATTTAATTATTTTAGACGCAGCTTAGAAAAGGTAACAACATTGCCCAAAGCTGGTGCTCATTTTTAAGTGTATTTAAGGCGCTCTGAATTTCTTTGAATAATTTAGTAACTCAGCAGAGAATTTTTTTGCATAAAAGCTATAATTAATAATTTTTAAAACAGACTGTATTTTGATGATGATTTTAATTTTTTATAGTTTCTTGAAATTTTAAATAGTTAAATTTGAATAAAATTTTAAAGAAAAATGATGTAAACATTTTTAAAAAGGAAAAAAATTTCATTGAGTTGAATTTCATATAAAAAACTGATTTGTTACAATGATTTTTACAAAATTCCAGTATTTGCCAGAATCATCGGGCTATTTAGTATCATTCCATAAAATTTCATAAAGATAATATGAATTAAAAATATCAAAATGAATCTTACAATGGATAACTTCTTATTTGGACAGAAATTTATATTTGAGTTATATGTAAGTGAATAAATGACATTGTCTGATAAACGTTAAATATTAGCAACTTTTAACATGATTTTGAAAGTTGATGATTCGAAAAATTCCGTTCTAGTAAATTCTTTTTAAAATCATTTAAAAAATCAATACCTTAAGAATTCTTTTTTAGCTTTGCATTATTAATTTAGCATCACTCAAAATTAATATCGAGTAAAATCAATTCAGATTTCTGATTTTTTTTTCAGAATTATTCTTAGACTTAAAATATTTTTTGTGTAATTCACCTATAAAATGACATAATTTTTTTATAAGGTTTCAGTAATTTTATTTGATATATATAAGATTAAAAAAAGTATTGTAAAGACATTGTCAATTTTAGAACTTAAAAAATAGTAATTTTTATAGCACATATTTTATAAACAAAGAATGATTTAATAATTTATTATTTAAAGAATAATTTCGGTTAAATTATAAAAAATTTAAAGAAGTTTAATTTATAAATTCAATTAGTAAAAATAAGTGATCTTGACTCCTTCACAATCAACAAATCAAATAAATCTAATGATAAAAATGTATGAAACCAATATTTTATTGTTTAAAAGAAGAATTTTGGTATAAATTGTTAAGACTTATATAAAATATTTGAAATAAATTATCGTTTTTTAATTAATTAGTAAAAATAAGCTAGAGTAAAATCCAAGCTGCTTGTCATAAAACTTAGTTCTACCTCTCAATTCAAATGTAAAGAAAAATAACAATTTTCAAAAATAGATATAATTCATAAATGCTCAGCCATTGCTCTTTCAGTGCGAAAAAGCGTCAATATATTAAAACAAAATGTTTTCTTAAAATTAAAATAGTTAAATTTAAGTAAACTTATCACAGTTAATTAAAAATTAAGTTCACTCGATTTTAAATAAAACCAAAAAAAATCAATTAATTAAACGTAAATTTTTGTCAAAAAAATCAACTTAACTTAAAGTGATTAGATTTTTTTTTAGTTATTTTTTTTACTTCAAAGATTGAAAATCTTATTTATTTAAAAAAATAATTTTTTTTCAAAAATACGCCAATTTCTTGAATTATTGACATTGATGTTTAACAAAATCATTTTACGCAAATTTTTCGAAAATTTAATTAACTTTAACAAAAGGAGATGGACTAAACTATCAGCAGTATTCGAAATCTAGGTATCTGAAAACAATAAGTTTGTAATTTATTTATTTGAATTAAGCCTCATAGACACAAAAAAAAAGAGATTAGAAAAATTTAATTAAGTTGTTAGATATGTACAAAATATAAGAAAAATTAAGTAAAAAAATCTACTTTAATAAAGTCGTTTAAAATATTAAATAAGAAAAAAAAATTCAAATTTGTAATGAAATGTAGTATCCAAATCTAAGTATATCCCAAAAAAATTTTGTTTAGTAAGTAGTTCGACCATTTTTAATGATAGTATTTTTAAAACATTTAGTCTGCTATTGTATTTCTTCCTTGGTTTTATTATCTGTTTGTTAAATTTGAGATTTTCGATCAAAAATGACTTTTATTGAATTAACGAGCTTAAAATATATGCGAAAAGAAGAACTTGAGTGTCGTATGATAATGTAAGAACATTCACTAATCCTCGTCTTCATTTTCGGCTTATATAGCCATTTTTTACTTTTTAATAAATGTTTTAATTTTGCCTCTAAGCTATCTCTTATGTATTATAAGAATGATGCCAAATTATCAGCAAAGAGTTTTGAGTAATTTTTAATTTAAAGTGTAATAATTTTTCCAGTCAAAGGATTAAGGTAATAAAGACTAAGGAAGAAATTTTTATATATTTTTTAATTCTTTTAAATTAACTTGTAGATTTATTATTTTTATTGCATTATGGTATCAGTTAATCCTAATGAGTTAAATGGTTAAGAATGATCAATAATTACGTTACCAGTAAATAAGTAGCAAAAAGTTTTAAATAAATTTTTATTAATTATTTAATTACAAAATAAAATAAGTGCCTTACAAATTAATTTATACTTGACCAACTATGGCATATTAATGGTGGTTGAAAATTATTAAAACATTTGAATTAATAATCGTGGTGTAATTAGCAAACATTTTTGTATCAAGCTTTCTATTATTAATAAAAATGAGAAACAGAAGGAGATCTAATTCTGAATATGGTGAAACTCCTAACTTTAGTGATGTAAGTTTAGATTGTTCGCTCCCTAGACATTTCTAAAATATTTAGAAAGAAGACCTAAAAAATTTAAGTTAAACCCATAAGTAAAACTATTTTAAAGGGAAAAGGTAGGAATCAATCACATTTAAGCTTTTCTAAATGCTATAAAGAATGACAAAGTTTTCAAGTTTTTGAACGCATTTTTTCGAAAAAGGTTAGGACACTGATATTGATGCGCACCTTCAATATATCAAGATTTTCGGAAAAAAATTCAAATTGAAATTTTTTTTGTTGAATCCAAAAAAAAAAACAAATGAAAAAATTTAGTGCTTTCTTATCATTGGTACCGGTTTCGACTGGGTAATAATAGCGGTGTAGATGACCAACTCAATGCAGTTATCTCTGTGTCAGGTCGGAGCCGTTGCTCAAAAAGGTACATGAAAAGGAGATGAGCGCCTCCTCATTATACACTAGGATAGAAAGGGACATATTATTATTATTATTATTATTATTTATCATTGGTATTGTGAAATTCAGATACAAATTAAACAAAAATTCTTCGCTTTTTGATAAATTAAAATTAGTTTATAAATAATATTAAAAAAATACTGCAACGTAATGCAACAAACTTTGTTTCAACATTTTTGCCAAAAAATAATTTTCTGATATAAAAATAATTAAAACTGGAACATCAATAAAATTTAAATTAGTGTTGGGAACTGTACAAACGGTCATTGATGCGGCCAAAAATTTTTGTGACCGCGAGCTAAACCGTCTAGACGGACGTTTTTAAAGGCAGGCAATATCAAAATAGCGGTTCAAAAATGTTTGCCGTGTTCGGACCGTTCAGGCTTTGTCGCCGCCAAACACCAATTTAAATTGATTATTGATTTGATTTATAAAAAATAAAAATTTTATTTATTTTAGAGTAAAAAAGGTGCAACAATGATTAACTTTGGGGTTGCATCTTTCTAAATATTTTTTATTAACTTTAACTTTAATTTATCCAAAAATGACGAATTTTTGTTCAATTTGTATTTGAAATTTACAACACCCTTATCATGGGAGATTTTTAACCATTATCCTTTGCAAAATAACAACCACAAATAATATTTCAAGCAATCAAAATTAATCTAAAAATCAAACAAAAGTTTTTTTTCCAAAATAAACAATACAATTTTTTATTTGTTTGGCCATATTTAAATTTTTGGTTGTTAGTCATCTATTTCTACTAGTCACGTAATTAGTGACCAGTCATTGTCACTTAATACACTAGGATTAAGTGGCAAAGTAAATTTTTTGATCTAATTTCATTTTTCAAATTAGATTTTAAGTGGGAAATTAAATTTCATCGCAGATTTGTAAATTTTTGTAATATTTCAGAGCTTTATTTTTAAAGTTTTGTAAAAAGGATTGTAATTTGTAAAAAAATATATTGAAATTTAATTGCGAATTCTCTTTTTAGTTCTCTTTAACAAGTGATATAATATAAAAAATATTTACACAAAATTTTGATAGATCTATCTCTAAAACGCTCTATTAGTGTGAAAAATTTCGACGAGACTAAATACAAATGTTTAATTGATACCAGTTTAGGAAGTAAAATTTATTATCTTTTTTTTTTGCAAATCTTAATCATAGAAAATATTTTATCAAAAAATCTCTCTAAAAATATTTTCCATAATTTAAAAATAGACGTAATTTAAGTTATTGATTTAATATTAATCACACTTTGATTAAGCGAATATAAAAAGGTTAATTTAGAATAAATTATGCAACCTGGTTATTTATTGGTAGAATAAGATAGAATTAGCAGAATTATGAAAGCTTTTTGATGTAAATTTAATTTAAATGTGTGCTGTAAATAAATTAAAAGCAAATATTTTTTTAATGAACGAATTTTTTGGCTCAGTCAAGTGCGTTAAATTATACAAGATTGTTTTTTTTTAGAAATTAAATATAAGAATTGTGACTAAAAATTCAACTAAAACAAATTAAATTCTTGTTCAAATTAAGTTGACATTTTTCAAAAACTGGTTTCAAATATTTACCTCCAAAAAAAAGATAAATGTGACCTTTATGGAAACCAGTTTTAATTTAGATAGATATATAATTTTAGCCAGATGAACTCTAAAGGTTGTCGCGAAGCAAAGCTTTATACAACCTACATTTTTAATGATGCGTAGAAAAGAGAGGCTCAGTCGTCCGGTAAGGAACAATTAAATGAGTAAAAAAAAAAGAAATAGATCAAAATATTTCATATTTCGGAAAAAAAATTTTTTTTGAGTGGATTAATTTAGTTATGATAATTACGGGCAAAATAAATTAAACTAAATGATATATATTTACAGTGTGTCCAGCTTATCTAAGTCTTCTGATGGATACTTATTGTGGTTGGTCTATGATTTTCTTTACAGAATAGGCCCTCACTTATTTTAGGGGCTATGCTGTAAAAGGAAGTGATTTAAGATCGCAATTTTCTAATTAAAACAATTGAATGAGCAAAAAATGATAAGTCGAAAAAAACTTTATTAATTTAGCCAAAAAAATTGACAAAAATAAAATCAATTAAATTATCAAATTCACGCTCAAATTTTTAGTAATTGGCTTCTGTTCCTTCTATCTCTTCAAAGTATTTAGTTAAAAAATCCGAAAAATTAATATCACTTATCGTTTTCGGTTCTGGCAGATAATTAGGTAAAGTTATCTTTTAATAGCGAAGTCCTGCTTGCCTATCATCGTCGTATGACGGCATTTTTGTGATGGCTTCGTTAAATTTAACAAAAATTTTCTACTAAAAAGAAAATTATCAACAAGTGGATGCAAAAGTTAGTCAATCTGTTTAAAAAAAGAATTCTATTTACTATTATGAGCGTAATTTTAAAATTCAAATTGAAAAACTGGAGCTTTAAATAAATATGATCAAACTATCCTGGGTAAGCGTGCTCCACCTCGGAAAAAGTTAGACGCCTTTAAGGATGAACAAATAAAAACTTATAAATAAAAAAATGCTTCACTAGAAAGATTTATCTTTAGACATTTTACATTTAGTACATTATTCCGTTATTCATTTTTAGAAAAAAACAAAAATCGAGAGAAAAAGAATCAGATTTCAGTGATTCTGAAGTTGAGGATGAATCAACAACATAAGTTTAGATGAAGAAATCTTAGATTAATTTAAACATTATTTTTATAAAATTATAAACACCTTTTTTGTTATATTAAATAAATTATTTAATCAATTAAAATTAAAGACTTTTTTCGCTAGGCGAATAATTTCCACTTTGGGTGAAAATAAAAAATTTTAATATTTTCGCTAAAGAAAAAAGTATGAGCGAAAAAAGTACTGTGAGCCTAAAATTTAAAAAGATCTGTCGAGGATTTACTCTAAGAGCCCTTATTAGATAGCTGTTGGCAAGTTTTTTGCATCTTTCCTGAATCGGATCTCAGTTTTGTTATCGAAACTATGATCATCATTAATACTACTTTTTTCAAATAAAACCAATGTTAGAGTTCACTGGAGCCTGTTATCCAAATCGAAAAAAAAATTATTATAATTTATTTATTTATGAATTTCAGTTCATTAGAATGAATTCGATCCAAATACACGTATACGAATTCTGTACGTTCTTGACACTACTTATGTGTTTTGTTTGAGTTTAGCTAAGATCTGCTCAGAGATCCAGTTATTGATACAAATATTCTCAAAGCCTCTCGGGCCTCTGGTTTCATTCTGAGTGTAATTTCTGCAATGGAAATAAAAAAAATAAAAATATTAATCACTCAAATCTTTCGATTTGAAATTTTTCCAAAATTTTTTTCTTAAAAAAAAAAAAAAAGAAAATATTGCCAACTTTTACACTTGGCCCAAAATAGTCTTAGCTAATCTAATCTAATTAATTAATAAACTATTAAAAGTACTAAATCCTAGTTTAATCTCTTTCAAATAGAGTTAGTTGAATCTCATTTAATTGTTTGTCATGGGATCAGAATATCAAAACGAGGCGGCGGACCAGTTCAACTCGAAGCTGAGCGACGACAGAGACGTGTTCGACCAGCTGGTGAACGGCGACTACAAAAGCTTGTCCAGATCCAATTCAGTGAAGCCCTACGACCTTGAACTGAAAGAGCTGAACAAAGACAACCAGGTGGTGCGTCGCCTGCGCACCAACTCCTTCAACACCAACTACCCAAGCTCCAGGATAAACTCAAATTCAAACAGCGCGCCAGCGCACAACTCCGTTATACTCAGCGACTTCAAGTCGTCGGTCAAAAAACTGTTCACTGGCAGCAAGCAAAAATTGTCTCCGTCTTCGTCTGTCGTTCTCAACGCCAAAGAAAAGCGAAGACGCAAAAAGAGAAGCTTTTCGCACTCGTTTTCCAATCAGTACGAGGCGCGTTTTAGCAGCGAGGAAGAGGATGCGGACATTGAGGAGGTGTACGAGGACGAGTCGAGCACCAAAAAGCCCCTGCTGGCCAGGTCGTGCTCCAAAGCGGACAAAAAAGAGTCGCTGATCGCCTCGTTTAGTCCGGTGTCCGACTCGATGCAAAAAAATTTGATTAACAGCAGCACCACTACCAACTCCACCGAGTCCTATATGCCCACTTCGGACTCGGCCTCGTCCAAGTCCGCTTATTCCGAGCTTATTGAGCAATCTGACAAGATGCACACAGATGAAAATAATAATCAAGATGACGTCAAGTCAAAGGATCAAAGCAATGGGGTTCTAAATCAAAATGTGGAATTGAAACGATCCGAATCGGTCCGAATGAGACACAATTCTAGTTTAACTTCTCCTGTTTTAGCATCTCACCATTTATCGGCTGACAATTTTGTTCAGTTTAAAAAGTTGCGCAAAAAAACTCACCTAGCCAAAAATTACATTGCTGTGCTGATTTTGTTTGTTGTAAATTTACTTAACTATGTTGATAGATACACTCTTGCCGGTTCGAAAAAAAATAGTTTTTTTTTTTTTTTTTTCTATCAAGTATTTTATCGAGTAGTTTGAATATTCAAGAAAATTTTCCATTTTTTTAATTCAGACCAGAGTTAAAAGTCTCAAGTCAAGTCCAAGTCTGGACTTTTTTTTGTAAAGTAAAAATTAAAAATTATCTAGATTTTTCAAATGACATTTCTTCCGTTCCAGCTAGTTATTGTTGCGGGAAAATGATATTTTTGCAGCCCAAGAGCAAGTGTTGGACTTTTTTTAAAAAAAATTTAAAAGTCCGGACCTGGACTTCATTTTGGGACTTTTAAACAACTCTGATTCAGACCATAAAGATTTTATGTGAAATTGAATTTTGATTAAAATTTTTTATTTTTCAACTTTAATAATCTGTTTAACTTTTTCATAGAAGTAATCTTGTGGCAAAAAAATCAAAATTTTACCAAATTGCCTAGTTGGAAAAAGTTACTTCAAATTATCTCAATTTAAATGGGTATTAGAGTATTGTTTTACAAATTCCTTTAAAAGGACATAGGTAAAGTTATTAAATGTTGATTTAAAAAATTATTCTTCTTTTAAAATTTAATCACATGAGAATTTTTAAAGTTAATTTTTTTAATTAGACCTTAATGATCTTTTAAAGATTTTATGTGAAATTGAATTTTGTTTCCTAAGTTTTTTTTTTCAACTTTAATAATCTGTTTACCTTTTTTATATAAGTAATCTTGTGGCTAAAAAATTCAAAATTTTACCAAATTATCTAGTCGGAAAAGGGGTGAACGTTCAATTCAGATTTTTTTTCGTAGAATAATTAATTCATAGAGTTATTTTCATAGAAATTTTTTATAAGGGATTAAATATAGAAAATTAATTTTTAAAAAATTTATCATTTTTTTCAGAATGATAATAACTTAATTTTTCATTGAAATCAACATTGAAAAATATTTAAAATTCTCCCTTAATTTTCAAAAAACGAAAATTTTAATTGAAAAAAAAATTTCTCAAAAGTAAATAAAACGTAAATGCATTTAAAATTTGTTAGTTAAAAATTTAAATTAATTTAATCTTTAAATTTTTCTATTAAAGTTTTTAATATTATTTCTATGAAAAAAAATTCTATGAGTATATTTCTATGAAATATTTTTCTACCAAAATTTATTCTATGTGTTTTCTTTAATTTTATTTATTCTCTATTAAGATGTTTTTCGATGAAAAGGTTCATTTTAAACATCTCAATTTAAATGAGTATTAAAGTATTGTTTTACAAATTCTTTTAAAAGGACTAAGGTCTAGTTATTAAATGTTCAATTAAAAAAAATTTCAAGTTTTCTTCTTCAAAAATCACATCAATTTCTAAAGCTACTTTTTTTTAAATTAATGATAAAAAATGCCGAAATTTGATTTAAATTTTTTTTCAACTATACTGATCTATTTATTAGTTGTAATCTAGATGGTAAAAATTCATACCAATTAGGTTAATTCTAATAATCTCAATTTTAAATGAATATTAATGGAACATTTTTTATAAATTATTCTATAAGGACTAAGTTATAGTTATTAAATGTTAATTAAAAAAAGTTTTCATATTTTAAAATTAAATAACATAAAAAAATTTTAGAGAAAATTTTTTTCATAAGAATAAGATTTTTGAATTTAAATTTATTTCAAATAGTAAAAAGATCGATTGCCGCGGTGTTCTTACATTTTAATAAAAAAAATTTTGAAATTTCTAAAGAATGTAGATTTTGTGAAATGCACAAATTTTGAACAAAAATTTTGCTTTCTGACTTTTTAAAAATCTCATTAACTTAACGATACTTTTGGAAGGTTTTGGTTCTATTTTTTAATGTTGAATTAAAAAAATATTTAATTTGTGTTTATTGAATAAATTTACATCTTTTTCTGTTTTGCCAAAGGGGTCGGCAAAAAGTTGGCACCAAAGAGATGAGCGGATTTAATATTAAGAAATATAAATTTTAAAATATTAAAAAAAATTGGTCACCCGGTTTTTCTATTAGAAGAAAGAAAATTTGGAAAAGTTTTAGTTTTCTTTTTAAAAAATTAAACCGCATGAAAAATTTTGAAGTTGCTTTTTTCAAATTTTTCTATTAGCTTTTGAATTTAATTTGTTTCACTAGCAGTCTAAAATAAAAAAAAGCAAAAAAAATAATAGCCAATGTTTGAAAATTTTAGAAATTATCTAAGGATTTTGAGAAAAAATTTTGGAGAAATGCTACACGTTCGAACAATTTTTCTGCATAAATTCTGCCGTGTGACTTAAAAAATTTGTTTTTTATTTTTAACTAATTTTTTAGAGATAATTTTATTATTTCCAGTAACAGATTTTTTCTTAAAAAAAATTTAAAATTAATTTAATTTCAAACAGAATACTTGTTGAAGTTATGTGGTAGATTTTTTGGCAGGCATTTTGAATTTTGCGTGTAGACAAATTGCTCCAAAATCAATTTAAATTTTAGCAAAGATTAGAACGAAAATCACATGAAATATCCACTTGGATTGCCTTTGAATATTCAAAAAAATTGTTTTCTTTTTTAATAATTACATGAGATAAATGTAAAATTTTTTAATCAACTTTTTTTTGTATTCAAGGTGTTTTGCTCAAATTGCAAACATATTTTGACATCAACGATGGTGAAAGTGGTCTATTACAGACCGCATTTATATGCAGTTACATGTTATTGGCACCTTTATTCGGTTATCTAGGTGATCGTTACTCTCGCAAATGGCTCATTATATTTGGCATTAGTTTTTGGTCATTTATGACATTTATCGGATCCATTGTTCCAGCTGACGTAATTTAGACTAAATTTAAATCTAAAAAAATTATTTTTTTTGTTGCATAGAAATTCTGGTTATTTTTGCTGATCAGAAGTTTGGTAGGTATCGGCGAAGCTTCATACTCGTGTGTGGCGCCAACAATTATCGGAGACTTGTTTACTGACGAAAAAAGAACAAAAATGCTGGCTCTATTTTATCTAGCAGTTCCGGTGGGCAGCGGTCTTGGCTACATAGTTGGCTCAACTGTTGCAGAACAATTCGGAGGTTGGCAGTGGTCTCTGCGAGTAACTCCACCACTAGGTGTTATTTGCATCATATTGTTGATTTTTGTTGTTGAAGAACCCAAACGAGGAGGCGCGGAAGGCAGCAATGTTGATACAAATAAGTCCTCTATGATTAATGATGTAATTTATCTAGTTAAAAAGTAATCTTAAAATTTTTTGTTATTTATAAAGTTTTTTGAATTATGTAAAAATTAATTATTCTGGTTTTTGGGAAAAAAAGCTGATAACGATAAAATATGGTTTAAATTGAGCTAAAATTTATTTTTTTTTAAATATCTGAAATTTGTTTTGCCTAACAAAAATTGCCATATTTATACGTCTTATCATAAAATGATCAAGGTTCAAAATTATACAAAATTTATTCAAGTTTATTAAAAATTATGAAAATAAAATAGATAGGTATTTAAATAAAGGACATATATAAATATACTCAATCAGATCGAATTTTATTTTTTGACATTGACATGAGGCCAAAAAAGTCAATATCGCATAGCATTTGTCTATTTTATATTCTTTTTTCAATTTCCTCAAACCATGTCCTCTAATTTTTAATAAATTTTATTTTTTTGCGCTATCAAAAATCAAGACAATTTTTTATAAAATAAATGGATACAGAAAAAGAATTAGCCCTTTGAAATTCGGTTCCATAAAAAAAATGAGTGTAATTGCTAAAAAATTTGTTTAATTTTTTAAGACTGCATAATATAGCGTCATTTATTTTGATTAAAAGTCAATAGAAGAAATGTCAATTAAATGTACTAATCGTCATCTAATAGTATTAGTTATTATTAATTTTGAATATTAAATCAAACTAAAAAGTTTTAAAGAACATTTTTTTAATTAAATATAACTTATAACTATTTATCGTCAATATGAATAATTAACTGACATAAATTTTAATTAATTGTAATTAAAAAATTAAATGTCAAAAAGATTTTCATCAACTGATGTTTAATAATTTCCTATGATCATTCCACGAATTTTTTTCGGTTCAAAAACTGAATAGTCTTTTAGTCACAAATCATTGGATTCTCTTCCAGCTCAGTTATAGTCAGTTATAAGATTTTAATGTCTTTTTCTAAACAAAACTAAGACTAAATAAACATTTAAAGAACGATAAAAATTAAATTAAATTAGTTTTTTAATTGATACCAAAATCAAATTAAAGAAAAAAAATCTAAAATTAAAAATCAATTTTAAGTAATGAAAAAATTGTAAATAACTAAGAAGCAACCGTATAAGGGAGTCGATATGTAAAAAATTCGACGTCCATTTAAGAAATATAAGAGGAGTAAGCTTTCTAAAAAAGCAGTCAAAAAATTTTTAAAAATTAAAGGTAAAAGTAAAAATTGATTAATTTTGTATATTGAAAATTATTTATATAATTGATTTATTTTAATTGACTATTTAATTTTTTTTTAATTGACGTTTAATCAAAATAAATGACGCCTTAATATTAACTTTTTTTTTAAATATTTACTCTGAGATTTAAAAAGTATATAATAGAATGAAAAATAAAGCATTTTTTAATAAAATTAACTATTTTTCGACTATTTGAAATTTTAAAATATTTTAGGAGTTAGAAAATTAAAGATAATTAAAAATTGAAAAAAATAAAGAGATAAATTAACAAGAATTTTCAATCCAAAAATTCATTGCCAAATTGTCAAATAATATTTGCTGATAAAAAGTCCCAAAAATAAAATTTTAAATATTATTTATTTTTAAGCAAAACATTTATGTGGACAACTATGGGATTTACCTTTGCATCATTTGTGCTCGGTGGTCTTTCATGGTGGGTTCCAATTTATGTCGAATACGCTATCTATTCAAAAAATCAAACACCAAAACAGTAAGTCTATTATTTATTTAAAATATTTGTCTAAAATAATGTTTATTTGTAAGGATTTCTCTAATTTTTGGCGTTGTAACATGCTTTGCTGGTCTGATCGGTGTAGCTCTTTCATCTGTTTTATCCTCAAAGTAATATTTAGAAATTTTTTTTGTGCTCAAATTAAAATAAATAACTTGTATTAATTTTAATAGATTCAGACACAAAGTAAAGAATGCTGATCCAATTATTTGCGCATTTGGTTCTTTAGTAGCAGTTCCGACTTTGTTTATTCTAGTTGCCACGACTCGTGATGCTAATCCATTTTTATTCTGGCTAATAGCTGCACTGGCCATTAGCGGAATGTGCTTGAGTTGGACTCTTGTAGCAGATATTTTACTGTACACTGTTTATCCAAACCGAAGATCCATAGCTTCAGCAATCAATATTTTAATTTGCCATTTGCTTGGAGATGCGGGAAGTCCTTATGTCATTGGAGCTGTAAGTGAATTATTATTTTAATTAAATTTCTTTTTGAAAAAAATATTTTAATTGAATTGTAGATCAGCGATGCTTTTAAGATTGGAAAGCCAGATTCATTTTATACAAAATTCACAAGTTTGCAAACAGCGCTTTACGCTGGACCTTTTTTTGCAGCGTTAAGCTTCGCTGCCTATCTATTTGCGGGAATATATATAGAAGAAGATAGGAAAAAAGTCGATGACTTTATCAAAAGTAAACTAAATAAATTAAATAAAATTTTTATTTAAGATTGTTTTTTTTTATAGAAAGTCAAAAACAAGATTCAACAAATTCCGGCTCCATTAGCGACTGTAATATAAACGAATTTTCTGAAGCTCAGGGCAAGCATTTGCAAGTCTATTCGAATCCAGTAAATGAAAGTGAAGCAAATTTACAAATAAATTCGAGTGTCTCTGATGGTTTGAATTCGGATGCTTTGAATTCTATTCTAACAAATAATGAAGTGCCTGTACTTTTCAACAGTAGTGCAAATCTACTTTCAAAAACTTCGCCATCTAATATCAATGAATAGATTTTTTACCATTTTTTGAGATGCTGACAACTGTGAAGATTATTTTATTCAGATATAAAAATTTTAAAAAAAATATTTCCGAATGAAAATTGAAACAATCTGAAGGAAAAAAATATTAGAAGAAATCGATCAATCTAAAAATCAACATCTCAAATTTTGGTTCAAAAAATTTCGAATCCTTGAAAGAAGAAATTAGCTTTTTTTAAAATTTTATCATTTTCTCCATGACTATTGATTTTTATATTTGATCAAATCCACTTTGTTAAGTATAAAGATAATTCTAAGTTTATGAAACAAATATCAATGAGATAAGAAAATGTCGATCGTTTTTTTTATTATTCCTCGTTTTGTGCTATAATCTATTTTTTTTTTAAATTTTAGCATGCAAAGATTATAAATGCGAGTTGAGAAAAAAAAATTAAATTACTGTAACTTAATGTATCTAAAAATTATAGAAATTAAAAGAGGCATATTATTATATTTATTAATGATATTTCATCGAATATTTAAATCGGTTTATTTTTTGAAATTTTATTGAAAGATTTATTTTTGTTTTTTTTTTCTTAGCCCTCGATATTTCGATTTTTGTGTATTATTTTTTATTATTCCAGAAATAAAATAAAAAAGCTTAAAATTAAATTTTTTTATCAAAATTAAAATTTAAAAGCGAAATAAAAGAATAATAGAATGCTTTCTTGATGTAAAAAATTTTTTTTGAATAAAAATTACATATTATAAAATAAACTAAGAAATTAAAATAAAGTATATTTTAAATGATTTATTTTTGCTAAAAGTTTATCTATTTTTACATAAATTTGAGTTTGAATTTAAAACTGGCCAGAATTTTCTGACATTGATCCTAATGATATTTGAAAAATTAAAAGATCTAAATAAAGAAAACAATTAAGTTTTTTTAAGTTTCAAGGTTAATCAACAGATACCCTTGTCCGTAAAAGATCGATTAACACTTCATTTTTTCAAAAACAATACAATTTATAAAAAGAATAAAATAACTTAATATTATTAAATATTGAAAACTTATTTAAATTAAATTTCAATATTTGTCTCTTGATCACAAAGCTTAATCTCGAGTAAGAATATTCAAATGTTTTTTCTCCTTTACTTTTGCCGTTTTCTTCTATCGCTGACAGTTAGAAGGAGTCTTATTCCACCATAAAAAAGGCTTTTTTATGGTGGAATAAGACTTTTGTGGGCTGAAAAGAAGGCCCTGCCATTCGGAACTGCCCTGGAAAAAATTTTTCCTAAATTATTTTTTTAATAATAAAATAATAATTTGTAAAACTCAATGTATATTTTAATTTTGTCTTTAAAATTTTCAAATGAAGATTTTTGAAGAATAAATTAAAAATCAATTAAATAAAAAATGTTTGTTTTTTTTTTAATTAAGATATTAAACATTTAATGTTTAATTAAAAAACGAATTTAAAAAATATGAATTTATCATATTAATTGAGATTTTAATTAATTTAGTTTTAATTAAGTGAGCATCATCATGAACTTCAAGTTGCCAATTTCTTTTCAGTTATTACGCAACAATTAAAATAATCCAAAAATAATTGTTTTGGCTAAATTTTGTTGAATAACTAAATTTTTTTTATTTAGTTCTTACAATATTTATACTTATTTTTTCGTCAAAAACTTATTAAATTTGGCGAAAACTAATTATTTAAAAATACAGGTAATTATCATCCGTTTAAAAATTATCCTTTTTTTAATAATTGAAATAATTGTGTCATGATTTGCATTACAGGGCCCGAGGCATGGGAACTTGGAGGCTTGCAAATGGGATGAAACTTGTAAACCTTATTTAATCCTTTTTTAAGTTTGAAAATATTTACTAGCTCACATTTCATTCGATTACCTAATTAAAAAATTTAACTACATAAAATAATTCAATTATACTTTTATTAGCCTATAAAATTTGCGTTTAATTGTTTTGCTTAAAATTTAGACAACTAAAATATTTTTTGATTAAAAATCATTGTTTTTCCTAGAACTAGTAGCATTAGTGAATACAATAGACAATTAGCATAATAAACAAATGATACAAATTTTTTAAATAAAAAAAATATTTTTTTAATTATTAAATTTTGAATACAAATTTTTTTTTTTTAAATTAAAAACTTTATTTAAATCAAAGAATTGGTCCTTAAAGGTTTGAGTCTTTACTTTTGGCTAGATGCTAAATAGAACTTATTGCTTATATGAACTTGCTAATAGAAATTAATAAAATAAAATTAAAATTTTTTAAAAACTTGAAAAAAAATACGATAAATATACTATTGTCATAAAACAAATTCTTTAAATAGCTTTAAATATAGAAAGAAATCAAATTTAATATTTTAAAAATTATGGTAATTAATGAAATGTAGTTTATTGTAAAATGTAATTTTTTTTTAATTAAAATAAAAAAATGGAGCAATGAATTTTTGTTTCTCGGATTTTTTTCATTTTGCTAGTATCGTCTTTTACTCACAGGTTATTCGTTCTGGTGGACACATATTTGTCTAATAGTTTGGTGAAGCGTGAATTGTGTATTTCTATTTTAATATTTATGAATGTGCTAGATTATTGTTTTGACAAGGTAAAATTTATTTATTTTAATAATCGGATTTTAAATTTTTTGAAAAAAAATTTAATCTGGACAATTTTAAAAAGTTTGTCAAAAGTAAAGTCTATTTAGTTACCTTTTTGCTTTATCGAATTAAACTACTGGAAAATGCTTAAACAATTTTTTTAATTTAGAATATTTTTCACTAATTCAAAAAAACCTTAATTGAAATTCTAATTCATTCATTTAAAAATACTAAAATTCAAAAATTTTGATTCTTGAAACTAAAATATTCCATTAATTAAATTAATTTCAATTAATTAAAATCTTTAAAATTTATCAATGTTAAAATAATATTTTCAAGTATTTGACATTTTAAAAAGATTTTAGAAATACTCTTGTTTGACCAGTTAAATATATCAATTTCTTGAAAAAAGTCTAAAAGTTACTCAAATATATTTTTGATAATCAATATTTTTTTATATAAAAAATTTATCTTGTTTATTTTTTCATCCAATTTTTAAAATAACCCTCTTGAAAATTAGATTTTTTAGTTGACTATTATTTTTTTCGATAAAGTAAACTGAGTAGCTTCCATTTTTTCACTAATTAAAACAAAAACAATTCAAAATTTCGGTAGAGTTTTTTTTCCAATATTTCGAATAACCACATTAACCATTTGACGAAAATAATCTTTGAACTAATGATAAGATTTTTCTAAAGGTGTCTGCTTTATATTATTCAAAAAAAAAGATTTGGTTTGCATTTGCGGCATGCACAATAAGCTTACTTAAAGCAAAATTTCAATCAATTCGATTTTGTACAAGAGCTTAGTAAGTGAAATTTCTAATTTTATTAACCTTAATTTATAGCTCATATGAGCATTATTGGCCTATAATAATGGTCAATGAGATTTCTCAAATTAAAATTTTACCCAAATCGACCATGCGTGTCAGTATTATCTATGAATCTAGAAATTCAATTTAATAAAAACAAAATTTCTCGCTTCTTAGCACTCTAAATCTTTAAATTATATTTTGGCCAGACATAAAATACGCGAGAACTCACATCTAAGTAAAAAAATATGATCAACTACGGTGGATCCATTACATCGTCATTTCCCAATACGCTTTGTTCCTCGCCATCAGGCCTGACATGCAGTCTGTGTAGCCTGAACTTGCATACTCCCGAATTTCAAAAATGCACTCATTGTGGCCTAAATATTTGCCAAAATTGCTTGCTAGAAAATTATGAAGGTTTTCGAGAAAGACATGATAGCTCTCAAGATCTTTGCTACAATCAATGTCATTCTAGATTAAAAAATTTATCAATGACTCATTACAATTTGGTCAAGAAAGATTTTAAACAAATGTACAATTACTCGAAGACCATTGTGGAAAAACTTCATTTATTGAACAACACAATCAAAATAGAAGAGTCAACAGTTACCGAGCTCAACTTGATAAAACATCAGGTCAACACAAAGGCTCTGGAGTTGATAAAACAAATAAATCAGGAAAAATCAGATCTAATTGAACAAATCGAAAGTGTCAAGCGAAAATATGAATCGTAAAATTTCGAAAATTAAACAAAATTTTTTTTAATTCTTTAATTTATCCACAAGAACTTTAAATGAGAAAAAAGAATATTTTGCTCTCTCAATGCAATATAAAGACGAATTAAGAAAAGTCATCAGAAAATATAAAGAGTAATTTTTAAATTTATATTAAAAAAATCGAGACTTAAGTCTGGTATACGTGAACAAGTAAATTTTCATCATTTTTAAAAGAATTTTTTTTCATATTGATTATTTAAACGAATTAGTCTAAAATTTAGAATTTTCTAATAATTCGATGGGGATGAAAATATTTTGTCTTAATTTTTACCAATTTATTTATTTTTCAGTTAATTTAAAGAAGATTTTTTTAATTTAATTGACTTTAATTTACAATTTAAAATAGAATAAGGTTTAGTTTTAACATAATTACAAAATAGTAAAATTATAATTGAAAATTCAAATATTTTGTTTATGAAAAACTCGTTTTATATCTATGACACTTGAATGAATTTTTTAAACAAATGGATATATTTATTCAGAAAGATTTAGAATTTTCTTTGCTATCAATTTTTTTAATCTAAAAATAGTGGTCTGAATAAATTTGGCACAGTTTTTAATTTACATGCAATTTTCCAGAAGAAAGCACTATTTTTGTTAATATATAAATATATTTTAATTTTTAAAAACTATTTCAATATTTTGCAGATTTAATTTTATTTTTTTTAGTCTAAAAAGTTTTTAAGCCTTATCGAAATTAATTTGACAAAGTTTTCACTTGGACCTTAATACAAGCTGCCTTTTTGACATTTAAAAGTTCGGTTCCCAAAATGTGAAATGTTGAAATATAAAATAATCTAATTTTAAAACAAAATGTAAAATAACCAAAATCATTATTAACTTGTGGACCGTAAAATTAAGAGCAACAAATGAGTAAATTTCAGAACGATAATAAAGCTGTCATGTAGGCACTTTAAATTCATTTAAATTTTTTAATACATTTTGTATGTTTATAGCGCTTTCCTATAAATTTTATTATAATTCTGAAATTCGATCCCGCTCTATCTAGCCTCATTATCCCTTTGATTAACCTGAAGATATTAAGACAGCTACTTCTTTAAATGCATTGTGAATTTTAGGAAAACAAAAAAATATCCAACATTTTATTTTTTTTTAATAAATGGTAAATAAATTCTGTAAATTTCATTTAAATTGAATTTCCATGTTTTTTTGTATCAAATGATCAAGCTGGTCCGTGAAATTAAAAAATTGCTCGAAAATTATATTTATAAAGTTTAAACGCTATAAATCACTTCATACTGTGTACCATAAGAAAACTTTATCTACTTGATTAGATTCAAAATCTCAAGATCTCAAGATATATGACCATCGATTAAATTAAGAAAAAAATTTTTGTGCCGGCAGTCAACCAGATTTTTTCAAAATTTCGTTTATCCTTTAGCATAACCAAACATTTTTCCATTATTATCATTTTTTAATATCCACATAGTTACCTTAATATAATTAAAATTTTTAAAATGTGTTGAGAAATATAGGGTTAAAGTTCCTTCAGAAAAAATAAAAATAATTATAAAATTGTAAATTTTTTATTTAATTAAAAAATTAAAATAAAACCTTAAAGGACGCATATTGCAGTATTAAAGAAAAAGATAAAATAAGAGTAAAAATGTCAAATAAAATTTAAATTCTCTCAGCTATTTGGTAGCATCTGTGAATAAAGTTTTTAAAGCTGCTAAAAAGGAATATAATAAATTCAAGTCAATTATTTTAAAAAATTATTCATCTTTTTTCTTTTAGAATGAATTTTTTGTTATACAATGATGTAACTGTCTAATTACTAACTCTCGAAAGTTTCTCACTCTAGGTATTTTTTTTAATTTTTATGTTCATCTTTTAGATTTAATTTTTTAAATTATAAAATAGTTAAAATCACAAAAATTTAAAATGATAATCAATTAAAACAGTTAAGTTTTTTATAGTTTCACTTTTTTTATTTTTTTTAATCCTGACCCGCTAAGTAAGGAGACCATCAAAAAAGTAAATATTTAAATAATTTATTCAAATAGCTTTATTTCAAGTAAATTGTTTTTAAAATTTTTCTTTTTATTAATTCTTAATTACTAATGATAAATTTTCAAAAAAAGATCGTAAATTATCTTTTTTTAAAACTTTATAAAATGCATCAAATACATTCTGCACTATAAATAATCACAAGTTGCACTATAATATTTAAATTTCACTATAATATTTACATGCACTATATTAATCAAGGCTGCACCATAAATAACATTTTTACACTATAATATTCTTTAATAAGCACTAATATAAATTTTATTTTGCACTAAAATAATCTTTACTAAGCACTAAATTAATGTTTAAAAAGCACTAAAATAATTTTGGACCTGAACTATTTTAATTCATTTTTAGATAAATAAATACAACAAGCACTATTTTTTCGAAAACTTTATTTTTTTTAAACATTAGAAAATACAAATTACAATTAAAAAAATGTGATTTAATTTTGTAGAGAAAAAAAATATAGTAATACATACATAAGAATAAAATAAAAAAAAATAAAATTATATTTATTAAGTAGCCGATTCGTTATTAAATTAACGAATTAAATAAGCTTTTAAGCTTTTTTGATTCTTTGCCACGGTCCGAAAGCCATTCTTTTGGAGGTCCAATAGAATGGAATCCAATCTAAAACTTTTTCAAAAATTTCATCCATTGATTTGAATTTAATTTTATAAACAAATCGGTAATTTCAAGACAACCGATGTATCCTTTTGAATTATCAGGAAAACCTAAAACAAGATCAAAACTTACACGATCTAAAATACTTACAATAGGTAAAGCAAGAGCAGGATGTTCTTCGACTCCTTTTTTATCATATTTTAGACAAGTATTGCATCTATTTATGTAATTTTCAATTTCTTTTTAAATTGATTTCCAAAAATATTTAGACGAAAGATTTGAATAAACTGTTTCAATTTTAAAATGTCCTAAATTGTGAGAGTTTATAATGATATCCAATCGATCCTCCATTTTTGGAACGATCAAATTGAAATGTTATTCTCTAATATTTTTTCGATACTTAAGTAAGTCTCCTTCTAATGTATAAAATTTAATTAATTTGTTAATTCTTTATACTTGCTTTTTCGAAGATCCCTCAGTATGCCTATTATATTAGGAAGTGCATTAGATATGGGTCTTGATATGGGTCTAAATGTTTAGTAGATAAGTCCTCGCTTTCATCATTAATATTATCGACTTCATTTAAAAGTATTGGTCTACTTAAAGGTTCAACATTTGTATGTGTTTTACCTTTTCTTTCCTTACGTTGTTTACGAATTTTAAGTCAAAAATTAGAAATTCAGATAGTACTTAAGTTTTGAATTTCTGGAACCTTGCTATGCCATGATGATCGATCGTTGAGTTACTAGCTGTTAATTGTTTTAATTTCTAAATAAGTAGCCGCAAGGAAATTATAAAAGGGGCGGAAATAAAATAAAATAAGCTTTTTTTTAAATAAAAATAAAGTCTAAATTAATATTTAAAATTATTTTAGTTCATGTCAAAAATTATTTTAGTGTAACTCAAAAATTATTTTTGTTCAAATTAGAAATTATTTTAATGCAACTCAGAAATTGTTTTAGTAAAAATCAAAAATTATTTAAGTACCAGGTGATTTATATAGTTAAATTTTGAAATATATAAGTTCTGATTTGAATTATTTTGGTAAAAAACCGAATAATTCAGTGCACATAAAATAATGTAGTACTTTTTGGAAATAATATAGTGCAGTTTGGTATTAAAAAAAGTGCAAATTCTGATTTATTTATAGTGAAACATTAAATACAAGCCTTTATAAAGTTGCCATTTGTTCACTTATTTTACATCATATTTTTATCTTATTTCAATTTTTTTAATTTTTTGATTTTATTTTTTTCTTTTTTTAACCTCAATGAACTTTTTCTCATCACAATTTTGAACAAGTTATTATGATTTGGAAATTTAAAATAATTTGTTTTGATTTTTTTATTTAATTAAGAGTCCCAAGTAAATAATTCGCAAAAATTTTATGAACTAAAAATTTATTCACTAGTTACTTGTTCACTTATTCAACTTCACCCAACAGATTAATAAATTTTTCATTCTATAAAAAAATTTTTAAAGGTACAAATCTGAAGAAAAATGTAGTCTTAATGATTTGTTGAATTTATATTTTTCTGTGAAAACTATTAGTAAAAATCTGGATGATTGTAATCACATAAAATTGATAGCCGAACAAGATCCCGTTCAGGTTAAATTTGAAGAAAGACCGGTCTATCGCAATTTAATAGGTAAACTAATGCTTAACCAAGTGTCGGGCAGCTGTTCGGCTGTTCCATCTGATAAATCAAGTGATCCGGATATTCATAATTCTAAACGACACAGTCACATTGAAAAAACCAGTGATTCGAATGCAAAAAATCACATGTCAAATTTGAGACAATTGACCAAAAGTCATGAAGCCGATCTCAACAAAGATTCATCTAAAAGCTTTTCACTCAATGATCTCATCAATGCTGCAAATGAAATTTTTATTCAAAAAGAAAATAAGCCACATTACGAATTTTCATCACCTTTTTTTTTCAACAACTTGAAAAAAAATAAAAATGTAAATAAGTCAACTCCGGTATTGAATAATGACAACGAGGCCAAACATCAAAGCTACGACCATCTAGTAGACCACGAAATTCAATCAAACAATGAATTTGAATATAGAAAAAATCAAATTTTAAGTGAAAATAAAATTTTAAATGCATCATCAAATTTTGATTTAAATCAAACAAGTTCTCAAAGTTTCTCAAAACTCAATCTGGCCACTCAGCATCTAAACAAAAATCTTGGTTCCAAGTCTGACCGAAATTTTGACAAAACCAAGAGTGCATCTAAATCATCGATTAGTTTTGACAAGCGCACTCAAGCAAAATCCCAAAAGCCGGCCAAAGTTGTGGAGCATCTGGTCGCGAAAAAAAATCCCAAACAAAGACTGGAAATTGATATTGTGCCATCTCATCTAAGCTTTTCAAATAATAATCTTTTGATTTCTTCATCTTATGGCAAAATTCGGGGTACAAATTTGAATAAAAATAATTTTTTTTTTCAATTTTTTACTCATTTTTTTTATTAAGTTCTAGACATAATCACTTTTAAAATGCACAAAGATGAGCTAAAGAATGTTCTTGTAAATGGAATTTGCATGCCAAAATCAACAGAGTCTGGACACGATCCGGACGTACTCTATGCGGTCACAAATGCTCAAATGAATCCTAGTGATGACGTGCTCAATGTGAGCAACTCTGTGATAATAGTGACCAAGCGAGAGCTCAAAGTTTTAAAAGTAGAAAGCGGCAATCCAAATGAAGACTATGTCTTCTCAAATCCGAGTGGAATATGCTATGATAGGCATGAAAATTTGTATGTGTGTGACTCGGGTTTTAATCGAGTCAAAGTATTTGATAAAAATATGGTTGTCATTCAAGTAATAGATGTGGCAGCAGATGGCCAAGATCGTCTGTCTCAGCCAAAAAGTGTTTCTACTTTCCAAGATACATTGTTTGTGTGCGACTCAGCAAACCACCGAATAGTGACCTATGAAATTATTGACCGCGGCAAAGACTTCAAATTCAGGAGCATTTATGGGTATGGATATGGAGACGAACATGGCATGCTGCAATATCCGTTGGAATGCTGTGCTGACTCAAAAGGTATCCTGTATGTCAGGGATCATCATAACTACAGGGTTCAAGCTTTTGATTTGGACGGAAAACCACTGCAATTGATTGAAGTTAATTCTCAATGGGAAACTATTTATTCAATGACAGTTAATGAAAATGGCGATATTTATGTGGCTAAAATTGTACATTTTCAAGAAAAAGACAAAACCGGAAAAGTTAATACAATTAATAAATACTTTATTGATATTTATTAAAATTATTTTTTTAGCTCAATTCTTACTGTGTTTTATATTATTTTTTTATTTGTTATCATATCATATTTGATTTACTATTGTTATGGCATGGCATGCTTTCTTTTTTACTAATTAATAAAAAATTTAAATTGTAATTTTATTTTTATTTTTTAGAATGTATATATTTTCAAGGGAACAATTTCTTTACCTTCACTAATAAATTTCCATCGTCACTAATAAAATAAAGCTCCACTATATAATTTGGGGATCATCTAATCAATTTTAAATATAATTAAATATATATAAATATATTTAAATATATTTTGTTAACTTTAATTTTAATTCATCAAAAAAAGAATAATTTTTGTTCAATTTGTATTTGAATTTTACAATACCAAAAAACAGGCGGTAAAAATTATTACCTTAACTTTTTGGCAGCGGTCATTTGGCCGGTCAGCGAAACGGTCAAAATTTTGGACTGCCAAAAAATACGATCAACTTTTTTTGCAGAGAATCCTTAAAGTTAGCCGTATTTTTGGCCGGTCGTTTATTTTGGTCGTATTTTTTGGCGGTCAAAAAATCAGACCGTTTTGTTGACCAGCCAAATGACCGCAAAAAATCGTCCGTGAAATGCTCTGATAGCATCCAACACTCATATTTAGTCACTTAACCTAATGAATTATAAAAATATTGCATGATATAAGTCCAGAAGTTTAGAAAATCTACAAAGGCAAAAAATACAGAAATCGTTTTTTAAAAAAGCTAAAATAAGCAGCTTTAAAATGTGCTATTAAACTAAGGCTTGGTAATCTAAATTTATTAATAAATGAAGCTAAATAAACATGCAGAATTAAATTCTGATTTTAAATTTGAAAAAATAAAATTTTAATTTTTACTCATATTTAGAAAAAAATTTGGATTACACTCTATTCTTTTGAGTAACTTTTTTAAAAATTACAACCTGAAAAAAATAAACATTTTTGTAATTTAATTTTAACATGGTTAACGCTTCATATCGTAAACTTGCTCTTCATCATTATCAAAATGGGCTTCCCAATTTTCAAAATTTTGAAGCTATTGGAAAGAATTCCAGTCTTAGAACTATTAGAAAGTGGATTAATGAATTTAATGCGTCTGGTAAATTTAAATACATATTTATAAAATATGCGTTTAAAGAAAAAAAAACTTAAGAAAAAAAGAAAAAATTAGACTTGAAGAAACAAATAATATGCACCTTGCTTTCTTAAATAGTCATAGCGATCAAGTATAATTTTAAGTCAGTATTTTTTTCTCATTTCAATATAAATCTCTTTTTTTATTTGTTAAATAAATTTTAATTAAATCATCAAATATTTGTAAATTTTATTATAAATATTAAGTAAATGAAATATACAT
>QEOQ01000043.1:174558-230776 GCA_010279815.1 Brachionus plicatilis | reverse complement strand
GAGTCTGAAACAGAGGAATTGACTGTGAAGTTTTTTTTCAAGAAAGATGATCACAATAGATATTTCCATTATATCACAATTAGTTGAATTTTTATTACTAAAAGAGATGTTAAACAGGCTTTTAATTTTAAAATTTATTTCTAATTTTAAAATAACTAAATAAAAATAATCTGCCTTAAAACACTTTAAATCAAGACACTTATTCAATGTTTAGTAGGTTGAGATGATTGAAAAAATTACTAATGCGAGAACGGATAAATTTAGACTTTGGTGGCATTATAATAATATTTAATGGGATAGGTTTCAATATTTAGTTAAAATATTCGAAAAATTTTCAATATAGTTAAAATACTCAAAATTTAAATCAAATCACATGATTTTAATACTTTATTTAAATAAAATAAAACATAAATTCAAAAAAGTAAAACCATAGATTTGTTCAGAATTTTGTCTAGTTATGTTTAAAATAAAAAAAATTGGTTTATTAAGTAATCCCTGGGACTACATACAATTAAACCGAAAAAAAGTATTTTTTTTGGCTTTTTTTCAATAATAAAAATTGGCTCACCCTTTTTTTCAAACAAAACTATATACCAGGGTGTAGAAAATTTTATGCTCTTTCAGAATATATATAATTTTAAAAAAGATTTTTATTTTATCTTTGAGTAATTGAGTCTGAAAGATCTACAACTTTTTAAAGGGTTAGTTCTTTTTAGACACCTGGATATAAAATTTTTTTTTTGTCCCCCAAAAAAAAATGAAATCTAGGGTTTCAAAGGACTTAGTTTACGAATTTTAAGTCAAAAATTAGAAATTCTGATAGCACTTAAGTTTTGAATTTCTGGAACCTTGACATGCCATGATGATCTATCGTTGAGTAACTAGCTCTTAATTGTTTTAATTTCTAGATAAGTAGCCGCAAGGAATTTATAAAAGGGACGGAAAATAAAATAAAATAAGCTTTTTTGAATTTAAAAATAAATATAAAGTCTAAATTAATTTTTAAAATTATTTTAGTTCAAATCAAAAATTATTTTAGTTCATGTCAAAAATTATTTTAGTTCATGTCAAAAATTATTTTAGTTCATGTTTAAAATTATTTTAGTGTAACTCAAAAATTATTTTAGTTCAAATTAGAAATTATTTTAGTAAAAATCAAAAATTATTTAAGTGCCAGGTGATTTATATAGTAAAGTTTTGAAATATAAAAGTTCTGATTTGAATTATTTAGGTAAAAAACCGAATTATTCAGTGCACATAAAATAATGTAGTACTTTTTGGAAATAATATAGTGCAGTTTGGTATTAAAAAAAGTGCAACTTCCGATTAATTTATAGTGCAACATTAAATACAAGCCATAAAAATGTACTTAAATTTCAAGCTAAATGTAAGCTTTTTTTAAAAAAACAAAGAACAAATTTAGTACATTTAAGTTTTTTTCATAGTTTTTTTACATTGTTCTGTACCTCAATCGCTTACAGTGTGAGACTAAATTTAAAAAACACACACAGCGCGTGTTGTTATATCCTAATATTTTATCTTAAATTATATGAAATTTTACGCATATCTCGAATATGGACTTGAGTTCCATAAAAACTAGTTAATTCATGTGCTAACTCAATGGTTTTAATCGCTTTTAATCTTTTCTTTCTGATTTTGTCGCTTCTTCTCCTCCATCCTTCGAAGATAGCACAAAAAGCGTGCTGATTGTTTATCAAGAAGAATTTTTAATAATAAAAATTTTACGAAAAAGATTTTTTGTTTTTATTATAGAGAAAATATTCTCTCCATGTTGAAATTGATTAGTTTACGTTTTCTTTTTTGTTGAATATAATTGCTTTTTGTTGAAAATAATTATTTTACTGTCGAAATTAATTAGTTCTAAACAAATTGGTGAAAATAATTACTTTTCGTCTAATTTAATTATTTTATTTACAAAATATTTAGTTTTATTGAAAATTATTAATCAAAATACAAAAAAATTCAATTAAAAAAACATCTATTTTATTTGAGACATATTAAAGTCAGTAAAATTTAGGCTAAAATTAAGCTTCTTTCAATAGTTAATTCTTCAATCAGATACTTTATCTTCGGATTTTTTGTCGATGTAAAGATAAAATAACTTTCCATAGTCATTCTCTTATTATCATTATTATTAAAATTTTTAAGTCCCATGGACAAAAATAAAAAAATATTTAAATTCATAATATAGTTTGAATACAAATAAAAAATTGCAAAAATTTTCTTAAAAAAAATTGTAGCTAATTTTAATTTAACAAAATACATAATTCTATTTTTTTTTAAAAAAACATAAACAAAAAATTCTTTTTTACAGTTTAAGGTTAGGCAAATTAATCAAATTCATCCTAAAATTTTGAACACTGTCCGTTTATTGAAAAATATTAACCATCCTATTATTTTTCAATTTATATTTTACGACTAGAAGTGGTCGTTTCTTTGAATAAAGTTTATTGAAAACAATCAATTTCTTTCATTTAATTTAATTGATCACTTAGGGCCAAATAATTAAGTAGATTTGTTACACTCAAACAAAAAGTTTTTAGTTCAAAATAATGATTTTTTAAAGTTATTCAAATTTTTAATGCGGTCTAAAATTGGACACCCAACGAAACCGGCATAATGTCCGCGAAAAACCGTCTGACTTAAACGAAATATTTGATCTTTAGTGCTCATGCTTGGCCTGAAACCCAATTGGCACCGTGAAATAAACTTTTAGATTCGAATAAATTGAAAAGTTTGAATTTAATAAATTTTTTTAATCAAAAGATCGTTTAAGACTTTCAAAATGATTTAGTGATTTTTATTTCCCTTACTTTATGTGTGGAAATATTTATATGTAATATACAAAATTTGTAATTTCATTTCGGAATACTCAAAAACTTATTAGAACAATAATAACCAAATAGATAATTTAAATCAAAACTAAAGAGTAAATATTGGCTATTTAATAAGCATGTTAAAAAATCATTTTTTCATATTAATATTATAAATTTTTATTTCCTCGATGAAAAGCAGAAAAGAATAAAACAAAAAAATGTCCAAATTTTAAAAATATTTAGGAAAAAATGTCCTCGAATTTTCGGTCTCGTCTAGATGTTAAATTCAAACTAGCATCAGTGGTTGTTTTTCTGGCATTTTCAATTGGTACATCAAAAGTAGATTTTGGCTCATTTTCAGTATTTGCGGTAAGCGCAGACACAACTTCGGTAAAAAGTTTATTCCATTCCCATATTACGTCTTCTTCTTCGGCAATTTGTGTCTCAGTGCTCAGACCACAATGTAACAAGCTGACATCTATGTTTCCTTCCTTGAAAAAAAATTCTTGAATTTGCTAATGATTTTACTAGTTCCTTAAATTACCAAAAACTGGAATGCTTTTTCTCTGAAAAATTCTTTATCAAGTTCTTTGAATGTTGCTATTTGATGAACTTGAACACTTAAATAAATGAGAGAAATGAAGATAATATCAAAAAATTCTAATAATTTACTCTGGAGCTTCAGCTACTTGAAAAGCAATATCTTCTACTGGATCTGGTATTTCTTCAAGATCCGGAATTTCTGGAATTTCTTAGAAATAAAATTATGTTTATTTTAACTTATAAAAAGTTCTCTTAAATCAAACCATTCTCTTCAATTTGGTTCATTTCTTTTAAATTAAGTTTCCTGGAAAAAGCAGTTGAATCAGGCACATCTTGACTTCATTTTGTTCATTAATTTAATTGATGTTATTTGTAAAAAAATTACCTTGTCTCTACACTAAAATTGTTCTCAGCATTTTTTCTCCTTGATCTGAAATTTTGACTTTGAGTTAAACTTGGCTCATTGATCTCTTCATTGGCATTTGTTCGATTTTCTGGTAAGTTATCCAAACTAATACCTTCGGTGGCATTCGAACCTCTTCGATTTTGAGTCTTAAAATATAAAAAATGTTTGGAAAAATTTTAAACATAACAAGAGAATACTCTCGGAGCATCAAGATCTAAAATTGAGTCTATATTATCGTCTTCAATACGATCTTTTCTTCGTCTTGAGCTTAACTAAAAATGTAAATTAGAAAAAAATTAATTTTGTTTTTTAAGCTTGCCTTTCTAGATGACTTAATTGTCGATTCAAAATCAATATCTTGATCCGACATTATTTACTTTAAATTAACCAAAACTGTTTCAATTAATGGAATTTATTGATAAAAAAATTTTTTCAAGAAAAATTTTCCAAATTAAATGTTCATTTTTTGTTTCCATAGTGACCATTAGAATAAGCAATTAATTTGTCTTAAAATTAAAAATATTAAAAAAAAAATTGATCTTTTAAAATTTTAATGTTTTTTAAATAACTTCAAATCGGCGAATATAAAATTTTTGAAGTTGAACCAAAATGTTCATTATTTTTTATTCACAAATAAAAGTAATCGTAAATTTTGGTTTTCTGGCTTTTTAAACAAACCTTCTAAATATTAAAAAAATAATTTTTTTTTTCATCAATTTAAATTGACAAAATTGAGCTTTTTAAACTTTTTGATGGTGAAACAGCTTGAAACGAAAAATTTGTTATTAAAATCAAAAATAAAAGATTAATTCAAATTAACACAGGAAATATTAATTATTAAATAAAATATTAATATTTTGAGATTTATTTTCTCTGTCTCTATCGATATATTTTAAATGGATTTTTTTTTGCACTTGGTAAATTTATTTTATTTAAATGTTAAAATTTTGTCATCCGTACTTAATATTTTTATATTAGGTGATTAAAATTGTAAAGAAATACAACTTACATCTTTAAATAGAGGGCATTGTGAATTTTGGTAAAAAAAACAAATACAAATAATAAAAAATACCAAAGTTTAAGTTCTGAAGGACTAAAACATGTTATGTAAACTGTAGCAACTGGTACATCCTCTGCATTTAATAGAAAATTTGATGAATCTCACATTACAATAAAATCAAAATTTAATAATCAATTAACTTTAAAAAAAATGAAGTAAACTTGTAAAGTATTTAAAGATGCAGTTCATTTTCTTGGCAAAATGTTTAAATGGACATAATTCGAATAATTCTTGGTAAATAAGTGAAGCTGATTAATCTCATTTTCGTTCTTTTTTAAGTATTTTACGAAAAATTGAATATTTAGTAAAATAAAAAATTTTTTATTTTATCTTAGTTTGCGTTAAGTAAATATCAAAAATACGTGTTATCAAAATATACGATATCATATATATATTTTATAAATAATTTATAAATCTGAGCCTATATGTCGATACAAATTCAAGGTTTTGGAAACTTTTAAACCTGTTTATCTAATTTATTGTGTTGTAATATTTTGTTTTAGTAAACAATTGTATTTAAAAATGATAAATAAAATCATGCAGGAAAAATGCGAATAAAGTTAAAATATCAGAAAATGGTTTTGAAAATTTTTTTCTTGTTTTAATATACCATTTTTTTGTTATTTTATTATTCCTTTTCCATTTAAACTGTTAAATTGTGATGAATTTTTTTTTCCTTATTCACTGCTTATGAATCATAAAGTCATTTTGATGAAAATGGGAAACATTAATTAGCAGACATTGAAATAAAATTTATATTCGATTGTGGTAAATGCGTTAGTTCTTTGCTTTAAAGAAAAATTATATTTTTGAAAGAATAATTATATTTTTTGTCTAATGAAATGGAAGTTATAATAAAAAATAGTTTTTTTATAATTAAAAAAACAATTTTTATAATTTGAAAAAAAATATTATTGAAAAATATTAAAAAGTATGAGCAAAAATATGAATCAAGATTTAATTCAACCTGGGGCTTGAGTTAAAACTTTAAATATTAATTTTAATGATAACGAAATTAACTAAGCTATTTAGATTTACATTTTTGGAACAAAAAAATTTGGGACTTGATGATATTATCAAACAATATCTCAATTTACTACATGACCCTATTAGGACAGTTTTGTAACTACATCTACTAACAGATTTCGAATTCCCAAGGATACCAATGTTTTGAACCTTTACCGATGACTGATCATTTATTTGTCTTGAAATACTTATCTTTTTATCTCTAGGTTGAATAAGATATTCTATACCGAAATAATTTCCAATGCATGTTAAACCTATTGAATAAATTTTATGTGGTTTTTACTTTTTTAAATGCTAGTTCTAGGCATTTTTTATAAAATAAATGATTTTGAAATTTAGTAAAAGATATTTTTATATTCGATTGTTGATTAAGTAATTTAACGTATTTACCTCTAATTTCTTTATAAAAGATTTTTTCATAAATAAGCCTTATTAAAAAATCAGTTATTTTTTTTTATTTTAATAGAGCGCTAAAAATATGTTTTTCAATGGATAAAGCTTTATAAAAAAACTTTCTAATTTAAGTTTATTCTCGCAATATGAGAAATTTAAAATTGCTAAAATTTACCAAAGTTTTATTAGATAAAAATCTTTATAAATTATATTATATATTTCTATTAAAAAATTTTTTTCGAATCAAATGTCATGTTAATTAACAAAAAATTAACGGTTCAAGCCGAATTATCAATTATCAATCAATTATTATAGTTTTACTAGAGAATTTAAAAGTAGATAAATCCGAAGAGGCTAGGCTTCCTATGAATTGGTTATTTTGGAAAAATATGTCACCGATAATAAAAGAAAAGAAGGGAATTAGAAAAGATATTAAATATTAGGTATTTTAAGGTATTTTTAATTTTTTATTTAAGGTATTTTTAATTTTCCTCAGAATTGTAAGTCTTTAATACTAAAAATTAAATGAAATTTTAGTCATAAAGTTAAAGTTTTGATTTAATTTAGGCTTCATGATAAGTTTATTTTTCTTCGCTTCAATAAATGATTAAAAAATTATTTATAAAAAATCCTTTTTACATAATATTTTCTATTGATTTTTAAGATCAGTTTAAAATTAATTTTAGTTAGATGATTCAAATATTTTTCAATTCTGTGTCAATTTGCAATTGAATTTTTTTTGGCATTGTGAATTTTAGAGCAAAAATATAAACAAAAATTTAAATTTGAAATAAATTTTTTCATTAGGCCTTGAATTAATTCTGCAAAACTTATCAGCAATTAAAATCAAAATGTCACCCAAATTAAGTATCTGTAACAGCTCTCCAATTAAAAAGAAATTAAAGAATTGTATGATTTTTAGTTTTTTTTTTGTTTTTCAGAATTTCAGTTTGTTTCGACTTAAAAATATTGATGAATGAGTTCAAAGCCTAAACAAAAAAGCTATATCAATTTTCAATTTTTGTTTTTTTTTTTTAATTAACAATGCCAATATTTTTATTTATATATTTAACATTTTTTAGTATATTGAATTTGTTATGAAAAAATAATATATTAGCAAATTTATTCAAATAAATGCAAATCAATTTTCAGTTTTTTATCTCTTTTAAAAATAATTTTTGATAACAACAGGGAGCTTCAAGTTCTGTTTTCATAAATCTATCTCAGAAAATATAATTGAAATTATTATTTTTCGATTTGAACTCATATTATCTTTAAACTCTTATTTTATTAGAGTATCATGAGAAAAATTTTATTCAAAGATCTGCAAATTTTTTATCTCGCTAAAAATTATTGATTTAAATGTCGTTTAAATGAAGTCAAACAATTTAGAAGAGACTTCTTAAAAGAGTATCAACGGTTATTTAGATTGTTCAATATATAAGCTTTTTACTAAGAATTTCCGAATGTAGATCCTTAGTAAATATAAAGTTTTCCTAGTTTTAAATTTACAAAGAAAAAAAATTTAATTTTCGAAAACAATCAAGTCAAGGGTTTAATAAAATTGTCCTATAAATTGATAGCTAAAATAGCACATGACACAGATACGACTTAAAATAAGTTTAAATAAATAAAAAGAATTTCGGGTTGAATTTTTTTATTATAACGTAAAAAAAACAATAGCTGAACAAATATGAAATTTTCAAAATTCTTAAATTAAAGATCGCATATTTTAATTAAAAAATATATTCGTGAATAAGCTCTAATTTTGTAAGATTGCTCGCATTCCAAAATTCACTTTCATACCTTTTTCCATTTTGTATCATAGCAACTAAATGATATTTAATTTTTGATAAAAAAATTAAAATCGATTAATGCATTGGTATTAAAATTTTGATGTATTTTGTTAAAAGGATCTAAAAATTGATCATGAGAAAAAATTACAAGAGTGATTCTTCGAAAATGGTTAAGAAAATTATTTACAAGAGCAGTTAGTGTAATTCCTAAAAATTAGCTATTTTTTAGTCTTTGTTTATATGAATGCCTCAGTCCATAAATAAAGAACAAAGGCTGATCAATTCATGCTCATCAAAAAAGATACTGTAGGATAAAAATTAGAAAAAAATTTTGTTCTTATGAAATGATTTTTAATTATTAAAATTAATATCAAAACTAACAAAAAGAAAAAAACCAAATTTGTTTTTAAATTTTATTTTCATTAATAAAAATACGCTAAAGGATGTAACTTGTGTTAATCATTTGGTTAAAATAAATCAATAAGAAATGATTGAAGTTATTATTTATCAGATGAGAATGATAAATCACTCGACGATTGCCAAGACTATTAAAACAAATTCTCTATACAATAGGGCAGTTACAAAAAATTTATCAAATTTATGAATTAAATTAGAATTAAATTAGAATTGTAATCTTAATCTTTGTTTGTTCGAAAAAAAGATTTAATTATTGGTATGAATAAAAATTGTGATGCCTATTTTTAGTTGGAAATTCTTTAAAGCTAAAAATGATTAATTCTAAAAAAATATTCTGGCATATTTAAGAAGTCTAAATGGAAAAGGCAATGGACTCCCAAAAAAAGTCATAACTATTTTTAATGCCTCAAATAAAGTGCCAGGTAAATTATTATTAGACATTGCAAAGATCTAATTAATTTCAAAGTTTTTATTTTTTTCTCTGAGAACAAAAGAATTCAACAAATTTTTTACAGACTCAAACGCCAGTTAAAGAATTTTCCAAGTAGGTTATTTCGTTGGAATCTTGATGAATTTTTTTCTTGTTTACTCACTATAAAAATAAATATTAAAAAAGTCCAAAGAATTGTTCTAAGTGAATTTATTTTATTTTTGATTAGAATTTTTTTTCGATAGTCATTAAATGAACTGGTTAAACTCATATTTTATTTAGTGAAAATAATCTAAAAATATTTTTAATTTTAAGCCTTCGAATCTTAATGCGTTTTCTGTTTATTATAAAAATATTAATAGAAAATAATTTATTTTTTATTTAAACAACTTGTAAATCTAATAAATAATTACGTGTTTTAAAATGCAGCTAGAAAACACACGGCTTTTTGTACACGCGATTTTATTGAAAAAATATTCTTAATCTCAAATTCGGCATAATGTTTGAAGTTTTTTTAAAAAGAAATTGATTAGATTTAGAAACGGCTTATGATGAACGTGTCAAAATATAAAAAATACTTTAAGTCAACCAAAATTTTTAAATCAAGAAAAAACAAAAAACATAAAGAATTTTTTTATTTGGAAATGTATTTTGAAATTACTTTTGTGTTATTAACATTTCAATTTAATTAAGTATTTTTTACTAAATTTTTGCAAAAATAAGAGACTTATAAATTAAAAAAAAAAAAATTTTATTAGTGATAACAAATTTCTAAGAAGTTATCTTAATTTCTGTATCAAAAAATAGCTAGATAAAATATAAAAATGTTTTTTTTAGTGGTTGTTAAAAACTAAAGTTTCAATCATGTGACATTTTTAAAAAAATTTATTAGAAAATTAAAATCAATTTTGGAATATGAAATTATTTAAAAACTCATCACAGCATGCGATCCTTTTTGATTACAAATTTTTGTAATTAGGTGTAGGAACACTTGGCAAAAAATCTAAATATTCAAACGAGAAATCGAGATATTCAATTATGATCAAGTATCAGTGATATTCATTAAGTATTAAGTTTTATAAAAATAATTTTTATTTTAGCCAAAAATATTGAGTTTTTTAACAAAAATTTTAAAATTAATAGATGCATTTAGACTAGATTAGCTAATTCAATAAATGAAAAGCACTATAAAGTATTTTCTCTTGACCATAATAGTCTTATGGCTGTTCGGTTTTTTATACATGTTTTTCGGAAATTCCCGTAAAAATTTTATCGAAGAAAGAAGCGATTTTAGCAATCAAAATGATCTGAACAACTGGCTACTGAATGCTGAAAAGGAACTTTTAGACTTACAGTCAAAAAACCGTCGCAACGAAGAAATAATAAATGAATTAAGGTATTTTTTTAGCAAAAAAAAATATCCGAATTGAAAATATTTTAAAGACAAAAAGCTCAAGAATACGAAAAAAAAATTGCCGGGCTTAACTCTGATCAAGCTGTAATTTTCAGTAAATTTTGAAAAATCAATTTTTCCTTAATAATTTATCTTGTTTTCTTTTTTATCAGATCCAAGCTATGAATTCGAAGAGACCCGGCGAAAAATTTACCACGACATTAAAGATGTGTCGTTTTTCATCAATTCACAAATTGGAGAATTAAAAAATTTGAAAGAGACTACAAAATTAAGTTCTCATCTTGATTTTATAGAAAAAAATTTCCAAGAGCGAATAAAGTAAGCTTTAGTAAAACAATAATGATTTGATAATTTAAATTTGCCATTTTTAATCTAAATTTCGGATATTTTAAGTTAATTTCCGTAAAGAATGGTAGAAAACTAAAATTTAAAAAAGGAACGATTTTTTGTAATCTTTTAGAAAAATTTTACAGTTTTTTCCTGAATTTTATCTAAAAATATAGAAAAATTGAAAAAAACCAAAAAGAGTTTTAGTGGAAAAAAGAATTGATTTAAAGCTTATAAAAAATACATAACTTTTCCACATATTTCAAAATCATGTTTTAAAAAGTGCAAATATTTAAAAGGTATTAAAAAAATAAATATCACTTTTAAACTAGTGGTTTGAATAGCCAACATCTCTTAAAAAAAATTTTATTAATTATTTTAATTATTAGTTTCAACTGAATTTTGCTTAATTATTAAAAATTTTTGTGTAATATTTCTTTTCCTCAAGGAACCCTTAAGTTCGTTCCTCAAATTTAATTTTTTAAAATTTTTGACGAAAATTTGCTTTTTTTCCCCTAAAGTTCAGCAAAAAAACCAGAGTTTTTTAAAAGTCACAAGTCTCAAGTTAAGTCCAAGTGCGGACTTTTTTTTTTTCAAAAGTCCGACTAAAGACTTAAATTTTTTTTGAAAAAAAAAACTATAAGTCCAGACTTTAAAATTTTGAATACTGAAGAAGAAATTTATGCTAAAATTGCAACAAAATTCTGATAAATGGTAAATCTTTTGCATTAGACTACCCAAGAGTATATACATTTTTTGATATGAAGCCTAATCTAGCAAATTTAAAAAAAAGGTCCGGACTTGGACTCTTTTTAATGACTTGGACTTTTTTGGGACTTTTAAACAACTCTGAAAAAAACTGTAAAATTATTTTTAAAAAAGAAAGAAAAATATGCAAAAATTTTTATTTTTTGGCTTTTAAATATTCTCTCATATTTTACGCATTGAAAATTTAGATTAAAAATGTAAAATTTCAATGATCAAATCAAGTTTTAATAAATTATTTAGTATTTTTTAATTTAACCAAGTTTATTGATTGCAAGTAGCTATAATCTATCTATTTCGGATCAATTGGGTGAATGGCGTAAATCAGAATCAGAAAAATTATCTCATCAAGTACAAAATAAATTTAATGAATTACAAAACCCAAGCGATTGTAAGAGCAGAAAAAAAATAATCTGTGACATGGGTAAATCGTGTGGCTTCGGTTGTCAGATGCATCATGTTATGTATTGTTTTATCACTGCCTATTTTACTAATCGCACAATGATTCTGCAATCGAATGGATGGCGATACAATCAAAAAGGATATGAAGCTTATTTCGAGCCTTTAAGCAAAACATGTTCAAATTCAGAAGAGTCTCATTCATCTTGGAATGGTGTGACAAAATAGTTTTCTCTTTATTCCTGAGATTGCTAATTGAAGAAAATTTTGCTGGCAAAAGTTTGAAGTTAAGCTCAAACAATGTTCATATTAGCCTCAAGTCTAACCAACAAAATATACTTCAATAAACATCTCTAATTATTTCATTGAAAAGTAATGTGATTAATTTTTTAGATAATCATAATGAAAATGTTAAAGCAATTAAAATGCCTATTATCGACGCAATTATTGATAAACCTGATTATCTACCACTCAGTGTTCCGAGAGAGTTTCTTGGAGCAATAAAAAAATTTCATGGAGATCCGTTTGTATGGTGGTCTGGTCAAATTTTGTCTTTTTTAATGAGGTTCAATTCAAAATTCCAAGAAATTGTTAGCAAACATACTAAAGATATAAAGTTCAAGACTCCTTGTGTTGGGTAAGAAAAAGTTTTGATCAAATCTCTTGTTTTTTTTCGCGTTATTGAATTAGTAAGCCAGTTTTTCATCAGTGTTTTTTGAAAAATTCCATAAAATTTTTTAAAAAATATATTCCACAAATTAGGATAAATTAGAATGGTCATTTGTAAATTATTGCCGTAGAAAACTATGGGTGAGGTAGAAAAAAACATATAGAAAAGAGAAAAGAACATAAACTATAAAAAATCCAGTCATGAACAAAATTCGATATTTACCAATTATTCGATTATTCGACTATTAAATAATTGTTAAATTTTCAAATAATTTCCGGAACAATTTTAGTTAAAGAAAATTAATTTTCCCCTTACCCTAACCCTAATTTTGTTTAAACAAACTGGGGATTGAATGGGGTCTGGGGCGCAGCCCCGGTTTAGGGAATCCGGTTAATTAGACGAAAAGAGAGATCATAAAAAATTTATTCTGAATTATTACCCTGAAAAGCTGAATTATGGAATAATAGAATAATCGAATAGTCCTGTTGCTGAAAAATTAGTCGAAATTAATAATTTTTGTGTTAAAAATGTGTTAAAATACTTGTAAATTTACGTGTTAAAGTTAATTCATCTATTTGCGCAAAGGATTTGAATTTTTGCTTTATATCTTTAATTTTAAATTGATTAGATTTTTTTTTTAAACTAAAACTATTTTATTTTAACTAAAAATATTAAAAAAAATTGGATTTGAATTTATGTTTTTTATCTTTTTATAAAATTGGTTATATGTTTTTTTTTCTTTTTATATGTTTCGTTTTACTTGTCCCAAAAACTTTTCGCAAAATAAATTTTATCCGAAAAATGACTAAGTAAAAAATAAATTTAAATAGTGAATCATGCCCGATTTTTTTGTTCCCATTTTTTATGATAAAAGAAAAATGTATTTAACAAATAAAAAAAATAATAAAAAAAGATCTATAATAAAATGGAAAAAAATTGAGTTAAATTAAAGTTGACCCCAATGACTTCCAAAGAAACCAAGGTACATATTGTTTGCTTTTTCATGTCGAGTTAGTTATTTTACTAGATTACCAATGGTATCAGATGGAACAGCTCAACATTTCTCTTGTTAAATGAGTTGAGATTTGAAATTAATATATAGATATGTAAAAAAAACAATATTGAATAAACAGTTTCTTTATTAAAATCAAATAAAATTCGATACTGATCGATATTAACCTTATTTTTTTAATTTAAAATATGATTATGGGACTGTGTATCAAAACATAAAACTTTAAAAAAAACATAGAAATTATCTTACAAAAAAAAGTTGAAAAAAGTAAAACTTAGAAAATTAATTAACATAGAAAGCCAAAATATAGAATATTTTTAAACTTAAAAAATCAAGATATAGAAAATTGATGGCTGTAAACTGATAATCTAATTAATTTCTTTCATAATTTTTTCTTATTTTTTTAATTCTACGTTCTATGTTTTAATTTTCTACATATTTTCACCTTGCTATATTCTTTTAATTTTCTATGTTTTGATTCATTCCCGTTAATGGGGATTTGCCCAGAACAGCTCCGAACGGCTTAGGCCTTATTTTCAGCCTTAATGAAAGAAATCGCAAAGTTTAATATTTTTTTAAAAAATAAAAATTTAAAATTCGATTTTAACAGATTAAGAAAATTATTGAAATTATCGTCATATGAAAGTTCTAAAAAATGGGAATAAAGGAATAAAGATTTAGACAAAATGGAAGGGATTAAATTTTAAAAAAAGTTAAGTTATAAAATAAGTAATGTTGGCTTTTAATTTGTGATGGTTTAGATCTGAGGCAAAATCTTTACTAAATACCGTATGTTATCACCCATGTTATAGTAACTTTAACTTATTAGGCCATCAAATCATAGAATTTTAAAAAGAAGCGGCTAGAAATCTGAAAATAAAATTTACTTAAAGTTTTAGCAAATTTTATATTCTTCAAAATTTGAAATGAATAAAAAAAAAGTTAATATTTGTAAAAAACTCTAACTTTAGTGAGGAATTCTATATGGAATATTAATTGCTAAAATTTTTTGCTAAATTCTATCTAAAATCAATTATTTAATTGTTTTTTTTTTATTTCTCTAGTCTACAAGAGAAACAAGGGAACACCACTATATAATTGGAGACAAAAAAAAAAAAATATCTAAAATTTTTGCATTTCTCTAATTTTTTCCCTCTTTCGCACTTTTCAACTACCTTTTCTTTTATTTTCAAAAATTTTTTTATTAAGTTTTTTATTTATTTGATAAAAAACGAATAATAAGGCAAATGTTTGTAATTAGAATCTAAAAATTTATTGATTTAGTATTCATGTACGGAGAACAGATAAAATTGGAACTGAAGCTGCTTTTCACAGCATAGATGAGTATATGAAATATGCAAAAGATTTTTTCGACATTTATGATTTAAAGAATGATCAAAAAGCAATTAGAAGTGTCTATTTGGCAACTGATGAACCTAAAGTTTTACAGGAAGCAAAAGAAAAGTAACTCTCACATTTTTTGATTAAATTTTATGTAAATATGCATTAAAATTAAGATACAAGGATTATAATTTTTTAGTTGATGAAACAAATGCTAGAACTGCATCTCTTGATAAGAGATATTCACCCGAATCGGCTCAGGGAGTCATCCTTGACATATTTCATTTATCACAATGTGATTATTTAGTATGTACATTTTCATCTCAAGTGTGTCGTATGTCTTACGAACTAATGCAGGTTCGCTTTCCGGATGCATCCTGGAGATTCAAATCGTTGGATGATGTTTACTATTTCGGTGGACAAAATAAGCACGATGTAGTTGCCATTTATGATCATCAACCAGTTAAAGAATTCGGTGAAATTGAGCTTAAAAAAGGTGATCTTATTTCTTTGGCTGGCAACCATTGGAATGGATACTCGAAAGGTAAAAACAAGCGAACTCACCAAGAAGGGTTGTTTCCAACTTTCAAAACTATAAATGTAATTGATTTTTATTGAATTAAATATTGCTGGTAAATAAAGATAATTATAAAAATTGAAGTTTTTCACAAATATATTTGTTTTTAAAAGTATAAAAAAATTTCTAATAAATTATTAAAAATTCAATCCTCTTAATCAATTGATATCATTATAGTAGAGATGAAAATATTTTTTAATCAAAAAGCTCGATTAATTTAGACATTTTTTTAAAGTTAAGCTGTAAAAAACATTAGTCAAGGCCTTTATTAAACTTATCCACAAATTTAATATAAATAAGAACAAAATTCAAACATACACTATTATGATAAAAACAATAACATTTTGATTTTTTTGTAACATGTTTATTGTGAATATATCAAGTTTGATGTCAATTGAACTTTTTAATCTATATTGGAAAAAATTGATTTTAAATATAACAATTGATTAGGAATAAAATTGATTTAATACTCAATAGTTTATTTTAGGCCTAAACTTTTTTTATCAATAATTTAACTTCACCTGTATTTACTTGTATGGATATAACGCCCAAAAAAAATAAAATTTTTACTTTATATTTTATTATGAAGGAGCTTTAGCTCGGCACAGATAAACAGATAAAAAAAATTATATTTTTTGATTTTTTATTTTATTTTATTTAACTTTATTTTTAATTTTATTATATTTTTTATACAATTATTTAATAAAAAAATCTGAATAACTCAAAATGACTTTTCAACCCCAATATACTAATAAACATATAGGTAATAATAATAAAAAAATTTAAATTTATTCATAAAATATTGAAATCAGACTAAAACTAAAGAAAGCTTTCTTGTGGGCATCTCAATTCTTTATTGTTCAATTGCTCAATTCGTAATAAGAAAATTATATTTTTTGTTATAATAGAGATAAATTCATTCATTTTGTAATAATTTTTTTAATTATGTTAGTTTCTATTTAATAAATTAAATTACGTTTAAATTAGATATTGTCTTAATAAATTTGTTATTGAAAGATAGTAGGAGTCATTAGTCAATAGGTAATAATAATAATAATATAACTAGTTGTTTTAATATTTTTTAGTATTTTTTTCTAAATTTTAGTTTTAACTAATAAAACCTTTTATGTTTTTTGTTGATATATAATTTTATTTTTTGCTATCTAACGTTGTTTCTATAAAAAATAATGTTATTGCATTTTTTATAACCCTAAATCTTGTATGCTAAACCCTTAATCCTAATTCATAAGATAATTGCATTAAGATTTTTTCTTTTTAAGAGCCGATGTTTTATAACTAAATTTTCTTGTTCATCCGAATTCTCAGAACTAGCATTTTGAACTTCGATTTTATCTGGAACGATTTAGTTTTATTGTTTGTTACTTACTGAGTTCCCACCAGTTGATACAACAAAGCTAACAGTGTATTAACAGCCTTACTTTTTTTCTATTTTCGCCTTAGGGCACATCTTTAGCGTTAGGATGTCATTCTTAGCCCTTATCACGCCATGGTAAAGCAAATATATGTTTACAGATATATTTTTTATTATTTATGAAATATTCATTTGCATCTAACAAATTGGTAGGTCTTACAAATTCATAGCTTGTCGATTCATCTAAAATTTTTTTAACTATTTTAATATTTGAACCGTCCTGTCAAAACTTTCGTTTTAATAGAGAATTTACAAGTATCAAAAAAAAACAGAAATCAAAATTTGATAGAATGAAAAATGACATCATAATAAAAATTATAAATAGATTTATAAAGTGAATTAATCTTTCTAGTCTTTTTAATTTTAACAAGTCTTTCTTAATGAAATGAGACTTTTAAAATAAGACTCATTAAAAAAAAATAGAATAGGTCTTGTTAATTATTTTCTTTCAGCAAATCAAACTCACATTTTATGCCATTTGTAAATTTAATTTAAAATTAAACTATATGTAAAAAATCTGACCATATTTTCAGATTTTTGATTTATAAAAACTATATTTTATTCAAGAAATTTTTGTGCTCTTTTCAAAAATATTATCAGTTTGTGAGAGTTTATAAAAATTTACGTAGGTATTTTTGGATGTTTTATATTTTATTTACATTTGAAATTTAAATGTGATGATAATTTCTTTTTAATTGAAAAAAGATGTAAATTAAAATTTTGAAGCTAACCTTTTTTAAAAGTAAAAAAAAAAACAAATTGAGAATTTATTGATTAATTTATGGCGAAAACTTTTTAAGTAAACAAAAAAATTTAATCTTCAAATTTTATCGATAATAAACATTATTAATTTTTCAGAATTAAGAAATTTAGAAGAAGGCAAATAATTTTCAAAATTCTTAAACAAATTCACCACCTTTTGTTTGATTTGATCAATTTCCTTACACATTTTTTGTTTATGCCTTGGTTGACATAGAATTTCGAGATGTCACTTTCTGATGTGTTAAAAAACATTTCTTTAAAATTTAATCGACTAACTTACTCAAGCAACCCTAAATTATAACATTAATATCAATTTAATTCGATTATTAACATAATAATTAGTATAACTTTATTTTTGATGCTTAATATTTTAAAATTATCTTTCACTACTCAAAAATTATACTCTTCCCATATTTATTTATTAAATTGTTTTTAAAAAGAAAATAATTGTTTTATCCTCCGAAATTCCAAATCGAGACCTAAGATTTTGAATAAAATTTATTTAAATCTAAAAAATTAAAATAGGAAAAAATAAAAATTTTCCTTTTGAACAATGAATTAAAATTAGAGTCGAACCTCTCTTATCAGCTTTATCACTTAAGAAAAATTTCAACCTGATATAGATAATATTTATTTAATGGGACTAATTTTAAAATCTTTTTTTTATTTAGTTTATTTTTTTAATAAAAAATTTTATACCTCTTTTTAAGATCAGAAGTCAAAAAATTTTTCAGTTCTTTTGGAAACTGCTTTGGTATAATTTAAGCTTAACATCTATTGGCAATTTCATTGATATAAAATCAACAGATCTGTTTTATTTGATGTATTTTTTTAGCAAATTGAAGGGAATGATCAAGATCATAAATAATTAATTTTTTTTTAAAGTTTTTCAATTATTAAATGATATTTGGCAATCATGATTAAATAATAAAAAATAAATTTTTGCATATTTTCTGATAAATCTCGTTGGACTGATTCATAATCTGTTTGAATTCTAAAAATCTAAGCTTCCGTTCAAAAGTTAAGTTATTGGTCTAATTTTTCATTTATTTCTATTTTAACTAATGGTCTTTTGGCTTTGGAGTGTCTTCAGACATCGAAAGTAGAAATTTTGGTTTCTAAAAGATAAATGCATCGACATTTATTTTTATTTTATCTGTCATTTTTAGATTCCTTACTAGATTCTGTGAATCTTGATATACAATCAGCATAATTAACTTCAAAAATAACTGAGATAAGGCTATTTAAATTAAATTAAACTTAAAATGGAAAGAAAAAAACATCGAACTTTAGACCGCTGTACCTTTTGAACAGAAGGTTAGATTTTTTTGAATTCAAACAGATTATGATTCAGCCGGTCGAGATTTATTGGAAAATATGCAAAAATTTAGTTTAATTGTTCAAATAAACTATTTTATTATGTGAATGCTGAATTTGTTTACTTATTCTCTACATTTTTTTGTAAACTTATTTTATAACATTAGCTTAAAAATAAATATTAAAGCAAAAATTTTTTGAAAACTGAAACATTATTTCCAAAAAAAAAATATTTTTTTAATTATTTAATATTAATTTTTTATCTTTAAAAAAATTTAATCATGAAGTATGTTTTGTTTTGTAAAAAAAAAATATATCAAGAGCTAATTTTTTTGTCAAGCTTCAAATTTTAGCAATTCTTAAAGTGTTTTCAAAGATTTGTTAGTTATAACCAAACTCAAAATTTCCAAGTTTTGTGAACCAATTTTTTAAAAATTGATTAATTAAATAAAATAATAAAACCTGATTCAGTTATTTTATTGACGCAATTGAAAAAAAAAAAAAACGTTTTAGATACACACAACGAAATTTACTTTAAAATGGAAATTTTTTTAATTACACAAAAATTTCAGTATCAGCTCTTTAAAAGTGTAACAATATTTAATCAAATTTGTTAACTTTATTTATTTGTTTTTAATTAATATTTTTTACAGACTTATTACAAATTATTAAAAAATAAACATTAGAAAATTTCCTCTCCCCTAACAAACATTATTAAAAAAATCTTTTCTAGAAATATTTTTATCGAAAAAAAATTTAACAATTTGGAAAATTTAGTGAAAAAAAGGGTCTCTCAAACATGCTTAAAAAGCGACGATCGAAAATAATGTTATTTGAAATAATTTTTTACTGCCTTTTCATCTGGACTCTGTTCATTTTGTCAAATACAACCAATGATAAAAGTTCATTTAGCTACCAACGATCATTAAAAAATATTTTTGGAATAAGACCTAAAAAGAATACTCTTAAAATGGTGATCTTTTTTTATTTCCTTTTATTTAAAAAAAATAATATAACAAATTGTTTTTAGATAAATAGAAGAGGAAATGTTTATAATTGGATTTCCCATCATGTAAATGAGACATTTTATAAGAACGATGATAATTTTTTGTCAGACAACGTTTCGTTTCTAATTAACAAACCGATAATCAGACAACTAAGAGTTAAAAATGGTATTTTTTTCTTATTAACAATTAAATTTTAGACTTCTTAATTTAATTTTAATTTCGAATTCTTTTAGTTTTTAAGGCTTCGGGTATGAAAAATCCTCTCATCTTTTTAAATCCGAGAGTACGCGAATTTGAATGCCAAGCAAAGTCATTCATTAATTTAAAATTAGTCCACATCAGTCCATAATAAACTAATGCTGTAAAAATCACTTCTGTAGGTAATTGTGAAATTTCAGTACAAAAAGTAAAAACACCATATGTTTGTTCTATTTAAGAAAAATGGTTCTGTAAACAGTGCAATATTGTACAGATTTGTACAAACGAATTCTTAGCTCTACAAAATCTCTGCCAATTTTTTGTAAAATACAAACTAGCTAAGAAATTGTTTGTACAAATCTGTACAATATAATACTATTTATTATACTGTAATATAATAATATACTGTTTTAAAAAAAAGAAAACGTTTTTACTTTTTGTACTAAAATTTCACAATTACATACAGAAGTGATTTGATAAAAAGGTTAACAATAATTTCCGTAATTTGACAAAAAATTACGGTAATTAACCTTAAAGCAAATATTCACAAATTACGGAAATTAAAGTAAATAAAAAGTGCCAAAATTTCATGAAAAAATTTCCTTTTTCTTGAAAAATTTAAGTTTTTTACTTTTTTATATTAAATATTTGAATTTTTTCTAAAATTTGGTAAATTTTCGTAAAAATAGTTATTTTTTAATAAAAAATGTGAGTTATTTTTTTTTTACAAATAAACGTATAAAATAACAAAAAAACATTGGAAGATTATATTTTAAAATTATTTTAAGAATTCAAAGTCTTTTTATTAGAATTTTAAAAACCAAATTCAGGTTTATCAGATTATTTTTTATTTTTTGGCAGTTCTCTTTTGGGTTTTTAGTGGCTTTTTCCTACGATTCTTTAAAAGTCGAGCCTTTAGAAAAAAATTTAAATAAGCTATCCACTTGAATAAAAATTTTTTGAAGCAATTTTTTTTGTATATATTTAATTTTGTTCTTCCTTCTAATTTCAAGCATCTCACAATGACATATTTTTATGTAGTGATCGAGTGTCTTATTTGGGCCTATATGTTTAATTTACTGAACTTGATGTGATATTTATTTTTCTGATTATATTCTTCCTTTTGGCGCACGAGAGTATGAGCTAAATTTTAAGATAATGAAAACAAACATAGATCTGAAATTTTTACTTCCTTTTTAAATTAAAAAAATATAACTTGTACAGACTTGTGCAAAAGTCATCAAGTCAACTTCAAAATTTTTTTCTTAAAGTCAAGTCTTTAAAATGACTTTAAAATTTCCGAAAAGACTTTAAAATGACTTTTTTTTTTGACTTTTGCCCAAGTCTGAACTTAAATATTGATTTTTTTTTGTATGTGTATTAAACTCATTTTGAATTTAAAGAGAAATCTCGGCATTTTTAGTTATCTTTTGTAATTGTTTGTAATAATATAAACATTATTAGACAATTTTTTATTTTTTACGGAAATTACCAAATTTTACAAATAAAATCAAATATTTTTTCATATAAAAAATCTTGAAAAATTAAAATTTTTACTGGATTCTTTTTTCTTTAAATTTTCTAAACCGCGGTCTAGAACGGTCATTTTCTTAACATTGATTTATCTAGATTAAAATAAGAAGAAACCAAAAAAAACTTATCTTTCACTAACTTCAAACATATTACAAATTTAATCATTTGATTTTTTTTTTGACCCAAAAATATATTTTAGATTAAAAAGTGCTACACAGAATGTTTAACTTTGCTGCATATTTTTTATGAGAATTTTTATCTTTAATTTTGATTTTTCAAAAAAAGGAAACATATTTTATTATTCTTTACAGTCAATCCTCGGTATAACGAACGACTAGGGCCGAAAATTAGCTATTCGTTATATCGAAATTCCCATATAAAATGATAGGGATAGAAAAATTAAACTAAACTTTATTGATTAAAAAAAATTAAAGCAAAAATGCAAAACAAATAAAAAGTTAATTTTTATGATGAAATGGGTAATAGATGGGTGTTTGTTAAAGCTACTTTCAATTAAAAAATTTTCAATTTTTATCAAATTGAAATATTTTTCAATATTTATTTATTACAATAAATTACACTGGAACAATCATCAACTATTACAATCATTTAATTTAAATTAATTACACTGGAATTATCATCTTTTTTAGTTAAAAAAATTGTTTCAGTTCATTTGTTCTATCGATTGCATATTTGAGCTAATCACTTCTTTATTTGGATCTTATTTCGTTAAAAAGAGGTTCTATATATCAAAGAAAATTAGAAATTCTTATTCCTTTATAAAAAATTGGTTCCTGGATTCTTATTCGTAGTATAGAGGATTTAATTTAGGGCTGGTAGAACGACTCCAGAAAACCGGCTCTAAACCGGTTTTATATAAAACCGACTCAAAAGACAAAAGACTTGACTTCGAAATTTTTAAATGTCCTCGACTCGACATTCAGTGACTCGACTTTGAAAAAACTTTAAATGACTTTTTTTTCTGACTTTTGCGCAAGTCTGAACAAAATTAATAAAGTCTAAACTTCTCCTTTTGATTTCAAAAGGAGAAATCGAGGCAATAAAAAAAGAATAGACAAGAACACCAAAAAGGCAAAAATTTTATTTTAAAAATACTATGATATTTTTTCGATTTTAAAAACTTAAATAAAAATAAAAATTGAAAAATTTGAAAATTTGATAAAATGACTCAAAAAACAGAATCCTTTGATGGATCAATGCAACTTGAGAGCATTGAACAAATATTTAATGAGATATTTTTTCAATAAACTGTTTTACAATTAGTTAATTTTTTTGTAAACTTTTATTTTCAAAATCGACTTAAACCGGCTTAAACCGACTTTTAAACCGGCTGTAAATATTAAGCCGGTTTTCAAACCTACTTCAGTTTAAAACCGACTCTAAAACCGACTTGAAATTTGGAACCGGTTTCAAAGCCGGTTTTATAAGAGTTAAGAGTTAAGATTCTCGATAGAAAAAGCTGTAATAGAAATAAATAAAATATTTTTGGAGTGAAATTTTGGAAAGAAGCTTAAATTTTAGTTTTTTTGTATCTAGTCCCAGGATAAACATAAACTCAACTGAGATTGATACAATTAATAAATCAGAGACTAAAAGTCTTGAAGACGATTTGAAAAATAATTTTAAACCTTTAAATAAAGTATTTATCTTTCAAGAGCCATGCAAAACAACCAAGGTTTTTGACTCGGAATGTAATTATGATCTCAACCATCAAAACCAGCTAAAATCTAACTTAGATTTAAAATGGAAATTATTCAACTCAAGTTTACTTAAAGAACCTAATTTGAGCAAATGTTTTGGCTATGATAGCTCGGATGAAAGCTATCATTATCATGGTAAATATGGAACGTATATGAGCGGTGGATATATATATGAGTTTAATTCAACAAAGCAAAATATCATATTTGATTTAAAAACTTTAGAAGAAAATAATTGGATCGATAACTTAACAAGAGCAGTTTTAATTGAATTTTCAACATTTAATCCAAATCTCAATCTTTTTTGCAATTGTATTATTTTATTCGAAATGTTACCAACTGGCAATTTTATCAATTCAGCATTTTTTCGACCCCTTTTATTAAAAAATTCTTCGCAAAATTTGTTTTTTAACATTTGTGGAATATTTTATTTAATATGGATTAATATTTTTTCTTTGCAAAAAATTTTCATTCTATGCAAGAAAAAATTGAATTATTTTAAAAATTTTTCAGTTATAGTAGATTGGAGCTTGATTACATTCTCTTGGATTTCTTTCGCAATTTTCTTAAACCAGCATCGGACTAAAGTGTCAATAAAGCAAAGAATTAAGGATGGTGGACGCGTCACCTTTCATGAGTTAGCTTACTTAAGTGACAGATTAGATATTTGTTTAGGGTTTTGTGCATTTTTAGGAATAATTAAATTTATAGAATTATCAAGATTCATCAGCTGTATATCTTATTTTTGTAATTTCTTAAAATTAATGATTAAAGAATTGTTTCAATTTTTCATAATATTTTTCCTTATTTTAGTTGCGTTTGTCCAGCTATTTTATTTACTTTTTAATGAAAAATTGTATGGATTCTCAACTTTGGTCAATTCGTTCGAATCATCGCTTATAATGATCTTCGGAAGAGTTCACAATCAAATATATGAAGGATCAGTCCCATTTTTAGGATCATTAATTTCAATTTCTTATTACATGGTAATTACAATTATTTCAATTAATATTGCTAGGGCTATAATTATTCAGAATTATGCAGCCTTCGAAGATGATCAAGACGAAGACGATTGCTTTGATTATGTAATTAATAAACTAGAAAAATGGTTAAAATTTGACAAAAAACCAGCTTATGTAACTTTTGAAAATGATGTTTTTGCAAAACTAGAACGAAAAATTTCGGTAATAATCACTGAAAGTTCTTATTATTATTCACTAGATTTCAAATCTTTGTAAAATTTAATCGAAATTAGTTGGTTTTGGTTTCAGTCCATTTCAAAAATGGAAAAATGACCATTTAAATAATCGATATTTAAGTTCAAAATGGAATCAACAAAATATCAATTTAATTAATAAAACGTTATTTCTAATATTTTTAATTAATTTTCAAAAATTAAAAAAAAATTTCTTAAATAAATGACTAATTATTAAGTGTTAGATGAACAATTTTATGATATTTTGCCTACAACAAATAAAATAAAATATCCCAAAATCGGGTCACAAGATTTTATATTCAAAATTATTTTTTTGATCTAAATGCTAAATTTTATAAAAGTTTGATAAGATAAAAAGCTTAAAAAACAAAATTATTACTTTTTACAATTTTTATTATTTTATAGAAATTAAAATAATTTTTTATTGTTTTTTCTAAGAAATGTGAATTTAATTAAATATTGATAGCTTATAGAGATCATAGAGACTTATAGAGATATACGCTTTATTTTACAGTGTATCGAAAGTGGTCCAATATGTGGCCTTTGCATAAGAATTAAATAATAATAAAAATAATATTGATATTAATTAATACCGTTGGATATCGTTTAGTGATTCCAAGCAAAAAAAAAAAAAACTTTGCTACTTGAATCTAAAGTTTAGAAATTCATCTAAAACAATTACTTTATTATTTAAATTTGATCTCCTTATGTTCCCTTGATTATTAATTTACTTTAGATCAGAGTTGTTTAAAAGTCTCAAAAAAAAGTCCTAGTCCGGACTTTAAAATTTTTTTTTAAATTTTAAAGTCACATATACACATTCACATAAAGAATCAAGGTTTTATATATCGTTCAATTAAAACTAATTGATAAGAATATTCATAATCAGCTGAAATATTTCTTTTGAATAATAGTAAATATTATTTATAAAAAAAATAATTTAAGTTCTTTTATTCACTTAATATTAAAAGCTATTTTTTCCAATCAAAGCATTTTATGAACATATTTTTGGGCCACTTTTTGATAAAAGCTTTAAATTTAAATAATTGCAAAATTTTCCTTACTATGAGAGTATACGCAGAAAAAAGTATTTAGACTAAAATTTTTAAAAAGTTAAAACTTTTGAAATATTACGAAAAGTATAAAATTATAAAATGGATAAAAAGAAAGCTAGTGGTCCAATAGATTGGAGTAGTTTGATAGCCGGTACAGCTGGTGGAGCTGTTTCTACTGGAGTTTTTCATCCTTTAGAATTAATTAAAATAAGATGGCAAGTATATGAGGCAGCATCGTTAAAAAAGCTCAAATTCCTAGGTAATCCATCAAAAAACTTATCAGAGCAAGCACCGGCTTACAGACCCAAGTACAAAAGTCTAATCGACACAGCTATCTCGGTCTATAAAAGTGAAAATGGCATTCGAGGACTTTATCGAGGCTTTGGAATCAACACATTTGCATCAGGCTCAGCATGGGGTCTTTATTTTTTGATCTACAATGGTCTTAAAGCAAGACATGACAAAAAATTGACACTGGGAAATTATACTTTGGATGCCACAATTGCTGGTGTTACAGTCATTTTTATCACAAATCCCCTTTTTCTGGTCAAGACACGAATGTGCTTACAATATAGTCAAATCGATGCAAATGTTGGAAAGATTGTCAAATACAAAAATTCATTTACTGCTTTAAAAACAATAATCAGAAACGAGGGAATTTACGGTTTGTATACAGGATTTGTTCCCGGACTTTTCGGAACCCTAAATGGAACCATCCAAATGGTGTCTTATGATCTAATGAAATCTTGGTGGTCTAATTATTTCAATGAAGATTTGACAACTATGCATTTTTCTGTTTTTAGTGGTCTGTCAAAAGTTTTAGCCGTGGTTTGTACATATCCGTTTCAATTGACCAGAGCAAGACTTCAAGATCAGCATCAAAATTACAAAAATTTTTTCGATGTAGTATCAAAAACTTATCGAAATGAAAGAATATACGGATTTTACAAGGGACTTATACCAGGTCTTCTTCGAGTAACACCAGCCGCAAGTCTTACATTTATTGTTTATGAAAATGTTCTTAAATACTTGAGAGAAAATTAATTTAAGATTTTATTACGATTCGATTTAGAATTATCTTGGTATAAGAAATTCAAGTTAATCGTTTTTGTTGAATTATACAAAGCAAAATTGTTTTTTTCTTTTTTTAATTTAATTTAATTAAATTATTGTTATTATTTTTGATTTCTTGAATATAATAAAATGTTAGCCTTGCTTTAAATTTTTAAAAAGAGTTTTAAATTCAAAATTCTTTGTTTAAAATATTCTCAGATTTTAATATGAATATGAAAAAAATTATAGACGATTGAGTTAAATTAACATTTGTCTCTGAAAAACTAAAGAGGGATTATTATATTTTTGACCAGTAAAAATTAAAAAAAATTTGAAAAAAAACATAAGAAAGGATATCTTTAAAATTTATGTTTTTCAATTAGATCTTCAGTGGTGTAATCTTAAACCATTATCACTCTAATAAAATCCTTGGCATTCTGAAAACTCTTTTTGATGCCTCTTATAGCTTTTTTAACTTCTAAATATATCTTTTCGGGCGCCTTTAAAGCTTATTATTATTATTATTATTATTATTTATTTCAGTGAACGCCTTATGTGAAATTTTTTGATTCAAAATTAATTAAAACATTGCTGTTACAGAACAGGAGTTTTTTCAAAGAGTTGAAATCTTCAATTAAATTCTTAACCAAATTATTTTTGTTAGTTTTTGACAATTTAAAAAAATTGAATACATATTCAATGATCTTAAAAAAAATGTATTTTTAATTTTTTCACATTTTTTTATTTGAATTTAATTAACCTCCTTCATGAGAAGTAAAAATAAAAATTAGAAGAAGAGAGTACAACAAAAAATTATACATATACATATAAATATACAAAAATATTACAATTGTAAGAAAATGAAGAGGAAAATAGTTTGAATTGAACTTATGAAATTCATTTAGGCATTATTAATTCATTTAAAAATATACGATAATCTTTAAATCGTATGTTTTCTAGACACATTTTGATAGACACAGAAATGCCATCACTGATGAAAAAATACCCCTTTAACTCCTTTTTATACTTATTTATATTACTTAAAAGTAAAGGAAAATCTAGAAATTAAAATGATTAATCAAAAGTTGAATTTCTGTTTCAAAAGAGTTATTTGACTTTGATGGACAGATAGTTACGTTTTGTTTAATGCACTCAAAAATACTAGATGCTAATGAATTAAATCTTATCGTCTCAATAAATGATAGTCTAGAAAAAAGATAGAGTTGATCAAATTTTAAAATCTTAAGAAATTTTAAGATCGATATGTGGCAAGTATAATGAAGGTTGAACATTTGTTTTATCAAATTGTTTGGATTAATATTTAATTTATTAATCGTTGTTTTATTAAGTGTAACTATTCTCAGGCCATACATAAATTTTGATAAACAAAAAGTTTTATATAAAAAGGCTTTAAGAGATTGAGTCATCATACTAATTTCCCAATTAAGAAAAAGGACGAGAAAAATGATTTTTGAACCTTTTTAAAGTTCACTAATGATATTCTATTAAAGTCAAGATCTGAATCTAAATTAAAACCCGGATATTGGAGTTCCTCAACTTTGTTTAATTTAAGATTGTTTAGATAAAAATCATTTCTAAATAAAAGATGACCAAAATCAATTATGTTTGAGTTTTTAGGATTAAATTTTAGTTTCCATTTAGTACCAAAATTCCCACAAATATCTAATAAAGACTGTGAGTGTGTATAGACTGGGCTGATGAGCATAATATCGTCAGCGTAAACAATTACCGATACATGGCCCCTAGGTTTTTTTCTAACAATTCATAAATCAAGTCATTGATAAAAATGTTGAAAAGAAATGGTGAAGCATGTCCCCTTGTTTCACGCCACTTTCAATCCGAAAAAGGTCAGAAATATTTCCTTTAGGTAGACAAATTATTGCTGAAGCTGAGTCATAGTATTTTTTAAGAATTATCCAATAGGATCTGTTTAACCTATAGGAATAAGTTTATAAAAAAATTTAAAAACAACCATTAATTTATAAGTGTGACAAGCACACAGTTTCACAATAATAATCAAAAAATAGAAGTGTAATTGTCTGCTCAATATTAATTTCACATACAGTGCCGATTTGACAAGTGGATTTCTGCTAATTTTACCTAAATTTACGTAAAAATTGGTAGAAACGAAAATGCCAAAAAAAAGCTCAATTTTTTGAATTTTTTATTATTTTCTAATAAATTTTGAAAAAAGTAGTTTATATTTTTTTGATTATATTTTACCAAAAGTTACTTTTTTTAACTTTTTTTAGCATATTTTACCTTTTTTTACATAAATTTACCAGACCATTTGTCAAATCGGCACTGTATTTGAAATTCATTATTAAAAAATAGAATGAGAGTAAATCCTTGGAACGTCGAAATGGCGTTTAGCCTTCGTTTGAACCCTCTTTTTCGATTGTAATAAAACCAAAAAAAGTTGTTGGAAAAAAACTACGAAAAGATTTTGAAATTTTTAGTCAGAGATTAAAAAAATAAAAAAATTGAGAATATTATTTAGATAGAAATTCTAAAATATTTATTTTAAATAATTCAAAATTTTTGATATCTAAGTCCGCATTGAATAAGATTACTTTTAATATTTAAAATATCAGACATAAGTGGTTAATTGATTAAAATAGAATAAAACCTAAATAGAAAATAGCAAAACTACAAATTTAAAATTTGTCTACTCTTTCGTTGAACAGATCTATCTGCTTGTAGATTTCAGCTGGAGTGGAATCATTTACATATTCGTCAAAGTACTTTCGTATCTCGATAACTTCTTCTTTTAAAAATTGCTTGTCAATACTCAGAAGCTCTTTCATTTGATCTTGAGTTAAATCCAAGCCATTTATGTCCAAACTATCAGCAGTTGGTACATAACCAAAAGGTGTTTGCTGACCAATTGATTCATTACCATCCACTCTCTTGAAAATCCATTCAAGTACTCGAATGTTTTCGCCAAAACCTGGCCACAAAAAGCTTCCTTGGCCGTTGTTTGACTTTCTGAACCAATTCACATTGTATATTCTTGGCATTTTGCGTCCATCTTTGTTCAGGCTTAGCCAGTGCTTACAATAATCACCAAAGTTGTAGCCGAAAAATGGTCTCATTGCAAACGGGTCATGCATGATTGCTTTTCCTTTATGTTCAGCAGCAGCTGTGGCTTCAGATCTAATGGACGCACCAACAAATACTCCATGCTCCCAATTGAATGCCTCATAGATTAGGGGAACCCCTGCTGGCCGTCTGCCTCCAAAAACAATTGCCGAGATCGGCACACCTTCTGGACTTTCCCAATTGGGATCAATTATTGGACACTGTTCGGCAGGAGAGCAGAATCTTGAGTTTGGATGAGCAGCAGGCTCTGTCGAGTCTTTGGTCCAGTCTTTTCCCTTCCATGAAATCAAATGCTCGCCATGAGAAACCATGTTTTCATCCAATCCTTCCCAGTATACTTTACCGTCAGCGGTATGAGCTACATTGGTAAAGATGGTGTTGTATTGAACGACCTTTAGAGCAATCGGATTTGTGTGCTCGGAAGTTCCAGGACACACACCGAAAAATCCGTTTTCTGGATTAATGGCTCTCAATTCTCCTCTTTCATTAAACTTCATCCAAGCGATGTCGTCTCCCACACATTCTATTTTCCATCCTGGAACTGATGGGGTCAACATGGCCAAATTGGTCTTGCCACATTGCGATGGAAAAGCAGCAGCTATGTATTTTTTAACACCTTGCGGATTGGTAATGCCCAAAATTAACATGTGCTCAGCCAACCATCCCTCTCGTTTGGCAATTATCGATCCAAGACGAAGAGCAAAGCATTTTTTTCCCAACAAACTGTTGCCGCCATAGCCACTTCCGAACGACATTACCTCATTTTTTTCTGGTAAATGAGCGATCATGGTCATTTCGGGATTGCACGGCCAATTGTTCACAATTTTCCTCTCAGTAGGCAAAGGAACACCAACTGAATGCAAACATTTAACAAAATTTCCATGATCATCAATCTTTTCGAAGACATCAATGCCCATACGAGTCATAATTCTCATATTGCACACAACATACAATGAATCGGTCAGTTCAATGCCAATTTTTGAGATAGGACCTCCGACCGGGCCCATACTGTATGGCACAACATACATGGTCCTTCCCTTCATGCATCCTGGAAATCTTCGACCAAACTCGTATTCGAGATCTTCTGGTGACATCCAATTGCCCAAAGCAGAACATTTCAAATTTCTGAGATTCAAAGAAGCGTCGATTTCTTTGAACCCGTGCTGTGGCTGAGGAATGGTGTCGAGCAAATTTTTGGTGCTAATAAATGTTCTTGATTCAACTCGAGCTACATCTTTGGGGTCTGTCAAAGCTAGCCAGCAATTGTTCAACTTTTCCAATTTTTGAATCACACCATTTTTTTGCAAACTTTGCAAAAAAGCTCTGTTTTCTTCAATTGAACCATCACAAATATGAATTGCGTCTGGCTGGCAAATTTTAGCCTTCTCTTCAATGTAATCTTGAATGCTTTTTGGCAGCTTGGTCAAATTGCTGCGATAAGTGGCCTCTCTCAATTTAAGAAGCTTGTCATCATCTGTAACATGCTCGCCAGTTATGTTCTCAAAGTGTCTGTGCTGATTGTCACTGGATATTGACGCCATTTAATCTTTAATTGTTCAGGGAACTTCTTTTACACTAGATTAATTTCTAAAATTAAAATAACCCAGTGTTTCACAATTGCTTTTGGAATTATTTTTAGCTTAAATTAAAAAAGATTTTGGCTTATGGGGATTTATTTTGAAAATTAATTAAAACTTTTGAACACTAGATTTTAAAGTTGTGAACTTAAAAGAATTTTTTGGTTGAAATTTTCATCTAGTGAAAGCGTGGGTCATATTGAAAATTGAATGGATTTCAAATTTTCTTTCTAATTTTTAATGTAACTTTGAAAAAATTGAGTTAAGATTTTGCAAAATTTTGTTAACTTGAAAAAAAAATTTTATTGAAATTTATAGAGAAAATTTTGTAAAAAATGCACTCTTCAACCTAAACTTGGCTTAATGTTACTTGGAATGAATAAAAAAACTGGGTGTATCTAAGCATAATGAGTTAAATTCAAAATTCAATTCTTTTTTACCCTAGAGGAAAACAAATAATTAAATTTTAAATATGAAATCATAAATTCAGATGATGAATCTCTTTTTTAAAATGAAATATTAAAATAAAGCTTTAAAACTCGAGAAAAATAAAATCAACCATTTATAAGCTTAGTTTATCTGGAAACATAAATTTTTATTTTAAAAATCAAAAATTATTCTATGCGTTCTTTCTCTTTTTAGCTCACTTAACGCACTATAATATCAACTCAAATCAAAATTTTTATCATTAAACATGGTAAAAATTTACATAGAAACTCAAAAACTAACTAAGTAGGAACGCTCGAATCACGCCCAACGCTCAAATATTGGGGTGAAAAAAAGTTTTAAATTTTCTCATTTTAAAATATATCTCATTTGAATTTTTGAATTATAATTTTTTTTTGGAATTCATATAGAATTTCTAGCCTAAAATGTAAAAACCTTATTTTATGATAAAATTTTAAAAAAATGTAAAATTTTATTTTTCTCAGTTATCGTTTTTTAAAATTCTGATTTAAAAGCCTTAAAAATTTACTCATAAAGACAAACTATTCTCAATATTAATAAACTAAAAAAGTAAAAAATTTTAACGAAGGCATAATAAATCTGATATTTAGCGATGATGGGAAAACATAACGTTTGTCTAGGTTTTAATTTGAGTTGTCAAAGAATGCGAAATAATTATTTTGAAAATAACATTCGACTATTTTTACTCTTTAACTCGTTTAAATAAAGTATTATTTTAAATAAACAAGTCATTTGAACTAAACAATTGAATAAAAAAGTATATTCAGACATCAACAATTAAACAAATCTTAATTTTAAAAAAATATTTTTAAAATTGGTAGGGTTGAACCTAAAACGAAAAAAAAGCATTTTTGAAAAATACCGAATTAAAAGTTAAAATTTTTAAAGCTTTTTATTATATACAGGTTTTGAAAAGAAAATATGAATTCAGAAAATTTGAAATTTCAAAAATAGAATAACAGTTGTTTTTTTTAAATAAAATAAATAATCAAAAAGTTTACTCAACAGATTTCACTTGAATTGAAAATAAATAAAGTCATTATATTGAATTGAAATTTTTTTAAAATTTTTTTTGAACTTTTTGATTTTTAATCGAAATAAAACTAATAGACAATTGTTTCACCCAAAATATGTCTATGTCCAGTGAATGGCCCTTATTCGACTTTTACAGGTTAAATGTTATCACGAATTTTGATTCCATATATAATCAAACAAATTTTAAATATTGAAGAAGAAATTTATGCTAAAATTGCAACAAAATTCTGGACTTGGACTTTTTTTTGGGACTTTTAAGCAACTCTGGTGCAGACATACTATAGCAAAAAAAGCTAAGTTTGAGGGTGAGTGCTAAGCACTCGGCATATGATTTTGAGTGAATCACTCACACTCAAAAAAAATATTTGATTAAATAAATAATTTTTAAAATACTTATTATTTTTATTTTTAAAAGGAACAAGCTAACCGCGACGTCCTTAATAAGCATTGTTCCACTAATAGATGAACCATAGTTCACCTATTAGTGGAACCGGCACCTTAAATTTTGAATAAATGATTCTAGATTCTGGATTTATAATTTTTTTTATCAAAAAGCTTTTCAAAAATTATTTTATTAAAATATTTAATAAAAATAAACCTTAAAAAATACTTATTTAATAATAATAATAATATATATAAGCTACAGCAAGACTAGCTTGGGAAGGTGAGCTACTAGGAGGTCACCTATGGTAGCTCCTTGTACTTAACACATAGAAAAGTACTGAAAAAAGAAATCCTGTTTAAATTTTTAAAAATTATCTAATTCATTTTTATCTACATAGTTTGCCTTAATTAATATCAAAAATTTGATTTGTGTTGCAAATTACATAATATTTTTAAAAACATACTAGAGAACTGATTAAATTGTAAACGATGTAGGAAATAACATAGGTTTTACTTTATAGTAAGGAATTTATAACATTCTTATTTAGTATCTAATGTTTTTAGATTCATTTGAAATAATCATCAAAGATTTTTATCCAAAAAGAATTGCTTAATTCTATATTTTTTTATCATGTAAAAATATGAGAAATGGTAAGAGATATTATCAAAATAGCCTTTTAACTATTAGATGCTTGCCAAACAATTAAAAAAAATTTAAATACTCACAGTCTTTAAAAATGTAATCTTTAAATTAAAAAAAAAACTTCTGAATGCTGAAAAATTCTAAAATGAAAGAAAAGGTAGCAATACTAAGAGAAAATACATTTTTAATAGTTTTCTTTTATTTTTTTTTTCAATTAAGCTTTAAATTTTTGCACAATAATTTTCAGTGATCGATCTTCCCATTTAATATTAATCTTGTTTATTAAAAAAATCCCCCAGATAAAAAAAATTCAAATAAAATAAAAAAAATCAAATATTTAAATAAGCTACTGTAAGACCTCATGTGCCCCAGGCCTGTCTCTCTCTCTTTTTATATTTATCTTGAATTTTAGTTTAAGTTAGAGTTTTTTAGATTAAGAAGAGAAAATCTTCTTTTTAATTTATAAACTTATGATGTGATATAAAATAATTTTTATTGAGTTTAACCCTAAACTGCAACGCTTTTTTTATTTCATCAACCATTAAGAATGAAGTTAATTTTAAGTAAAATTTTTTATCTAGGAACTTCTTTATTCTAATTTTATATGTTTTTGATTTAAGTTAATATTTTCTTTATTAAGAGAAGCTATTTATATATTTAAGCTTTTGATTTTTTTACGCGCCAATCTAAATCTCAATTAGAAAAATAAAAATAAATTCAAAAGTTAAAAGAAAATAAAAGAAAATTAAAAAGAGATATAATGAAAAATAAAGTTATAGAGACATTATTATTTGTGTATCTGTGTTGCGAAAAAGTCACTTCAGAATTTAATTTAAAACGAATTAAATTAAAAATTTGATAAAAAAAAATTAATTTAAAAGATAAAATCTAACAAATAATTAGGTAAGTTAAAAATTAAAAGAAAAATTTAATAGACAAAGGATGTTAAGGAAAGTGCTAAACTCATTTTTAAAATGTTGATAATTATAAAACTTTTTTAGCAGTTTTATTTTTTAAATAATAAGAAGAGATGGGAACTGGACACAATCTCGAAAAAAAAAATTCTCGAAAGTGATAATTCTCGAAAAAAAAATCTCGAATTCATGATTTGTCTAATTATCTCGAAAAATAAAATTCTCGAATACGAAAACTTAAAAAAAAATTTTCTCGAAAAAAAAAATCTCGAATCAAATTAAGACAATTTTTCTCCCGATTAACTTTTACTAAAAAAAAACAATTATTTGCAACTACGATATTAGACACTTAAATAAAAAGCTTTGAATTTCTGAATTTATTTTTATTAATAATAAAATGTACAATTCACCGCTTTCTAATAGACTGCGGTGAATTGAAACTTTAATTATTAATGGTACAACTTTACTAATGGTTTATGCCCTTTTACCAGATAAAACTCAAGCAACTTATTTGAAATTATTTAGGCTTCTAAAAAAATATATTTTAAAAAATCCTAAATCAGTAAATTGCGATTTTGAGAAAGCGGCAATTAACGCATTTAAACAAGTGTTTAAATGCGAAATTCATGGTTGCTTCTTTCATCTTTCACAAGCTTGGTACAAAAGAATTGAGTTAAAAATTAAAGAATGGAATAATTACCGTAAATTTAGAATAACTTTTAGTAAACTTCAAACTTTAGCATTTTTACCTAGTTCTGATGTTTTAATAGGATTTAATATAATAAAAAAAGATTACCCTAAAGAATTAGAGAGCCTAATTGAGTATATTGCAAATAATTATATTAGGAATAAAAATGGGAAGGCGAGATTTTCTATTGACCTTTGGAATGTCCATGAAAGGGTAAAATTAAATTTACCTAGAACTAATAACAATGTAGAATCATGGCATTCAAGGATTAAACCAGATGCAAGAAATAGCTTAACTATTGATAAAGTTGTTGAGTTATTTCGAGAGGAGCAAAGTAATATGGAGTCGGATTTAGCTCAAGTTTTAAGTGGACAAGTCTTAAAGACGTCGACTCAACGCCAAATCAAGAAAGATAACTGCATCAGAAGATTGGTTGAATCATATGATTTGGAAAGAATATAATTGTTTATTGATGGCATGTGTGAAGCATTGAATTTATAATTATTTATTTTAATTAATCAATTAGAAGACTAATATTTTTTTAATTTATTATTTTATTTAACAATAAAAACTTTCTCGAAGATTTTAGTACATTCGAGATTAATTAATGATCACTTTTCGAAATTATTTTTTTTCGAGATTTATCTTTCGAGAATATTTTTCTTTCGAGATTTTGTCAAACCTCAGAAGAGATACCATTGTTTAGTGTCAGCTTTATTTCGAGTTTAATTCCTAATTATTTCATATTGACATATATTCTAATTTTTACTTTCTTTAATTTCACTCATATTTAATAATTAATAAAATGAATCAATATTATAACTTAATTTTCAAGAAAGCGAATTTATTTGTAAATGCATACAAACAACACCAGCAAAAAAATCGGTAAAGATTATTTATTCATTTTAAGTTAGTATCTTACTTCCTATCTTTTTCCGTCCGACTTAGCCGTCCGACCTAGCCGTCCGACCGACTGAACCGATTTTGTTCTGATTTTTGTTAATTTTTCAATTTTTTTTATTAAATTTATTTTTTAAAAAATAAATAAAAAGAAACAAATTTGAATGATTTTTATTTAACATTAAAATTGAAGTTTCTTTAAAGATTATTTTTAAAGATTTACTTTTTTAAAAGTCAAATGGTTGACCAAGCCATCAGATTTGACCACCTGTCTGATTGACTGATCTGTCCGTCCGAACCGTCCGAACTGTCCAACCGAGCCGTTCGAACCGTCAGGTCTAACCGGCCTGCGTCCGTCATGGGTTCCATTTTCTAATTTTTTTTTTAATATTTCTTTTTTATTTAATTAAATTTTTTTCATAAATAAAAAAAACAAACAAATTTTAATTGTTTTTATTTAACATATAAATTTATAAATTCTATTTCAAAATTTTTAAAGTCTTTCAAAATATTCCTAGTATTCTTTAGCTGTTTCTTAGTCTTTTTCTGACGTTTACGCAGTAATTCTATATTTTTTTTCAGTCATGTACTTTTTTTCACCATACATTCCTTCTCAAATACTTCTGTAATTTAATCAAATTTTGGTTTTAGTACTTTTTAAATTAATTTAATAAATTACCTTTAATTTTATCAATTATGTGTGGGGACTCAACTTTTAATTTATCCATACCCTTTTTTTTCGATCGATCCGGTATTTCCTTACTAATGTATTTTAAGAGAAGATTTTTGAAATAAGGCCTATGTTTATTATCCTAAAAGTAAATAAATTAAAAAAAATATTTTTTTGAAAGACATACCTGAAAAAGGTCCGATTCATTTTTTGTCTCATCATCACTTTCTTGTGAGACAAGATCAGTTTCTTTATTTAAATTAGAACCTTGATTTTCGATTCCTGGTGTTCCTTTTTCCGATTTAAAGATAGGACCTTGAGCTCCAATCTCCGTTGTTCCTTTTTCTGAACTAAAGATAGGCTTTTGGTTAGATGATAAAACCTTTAAAATTTAAATTAAAATTTTATTTACAGTTTTTAAAGTAACTTACTTCTAAAATTTTAGGGAGACATTCCAGTGCATCCGATTTTTTGTTAATTTCTCCGAGATTTTTTTCTAGTCGGCTTATTTTTATATGCAACTTATCAACAAATTATTTAATTATTTTTTTTAAAAATTAGAATATTACTTCCTCATTGTTAGCGAAATTGTTTCTCCCCATTCTATTCAAACTGTCATTATTTGATTGTTTTCTTTGCAAATTTAGCCAATCCTGATCATCTCTTACCGAAATCATTTTAAGTCGGTGTAAATAAAATTAAAACGAAATTTCAAGTTTTGAAAAAATTAAATTAAACTTGCATATTAACAGCTTTCAGAGTTAATTTAGCGTGCTTATTTTTTATCCAATTTTTTTAAAATTTTCTTTAAAAAAATTCAATTTTTATGCTAAATAAAAATTATACATATTTGTTTCTTTTTATTTATTATTAAAAAATAACTTTAATTAAAAAAAGTAGAAAAATTAAAAAAATCAGAACAAAATCGGTTCAGTTGTTGGTTGGAGGTTCAGTCGGTCGGACGGCTAGGTCGGTCGGACGGGTATAAGGGAATTGTCCACTTTTGGATTAACACATTCTCACTAGAAAAAAGTCGTAACTTTTATGGATCCGGAAGAAAGTTCATTAAAAATCAGTGTTACCTCATTAAATATTAATCTTCTATATGTGAGATTAGATTAAGAAACTGTGAAATTTCAAAATTATGAAATTATTAGTACGTTCATTGATTTCAAAAATTGCAATATTACAAAAATTCAATTTAATTGATTTTTGTTACACTTATCAATTAATAAAGCAAATTATAAATGAACAATGTTCATTTATTTTTAATTAATTAATCAAATAAAAATTAAAAAATAAAGAAAACTTATTTAAATACTATTTACTTGAATTTTCGTTGAAAAATAACAATTTAAAATGCAAAACATACAATTCCTAGAAAGTATACAAGGTAATCCTTTGATTCATCTCAACCAAAATATTTTCATCAAGTGGGCTTTACGGGACAACGCCAACATATATTGGAAATGCAGCTTACACCGAAAAAGCGACTGTAAAGCCAGTGTCACAACAGTTGGAATGAGTAAAGAAATATATTCATTAAACCTTACCCATTTCGGCCACAATGACGTAACAGATTTGGATGTACGTTTACTAAAATGTATGAACACTGTCAACAAGAGAGCGCGAAACGAATATGGTTCACTTCATAGCATATATCGGGATGAAATTAACACAATACTTGAAGAAAAATAGTTAACTTAATATATGCCCCAGTTAACGTCGACAATAAACACTGGATTTTTGTCTCAATTGAAAGTTTCAAATGTCTTGTAACTGTGTACGATAGTTTAATGGACGATCAATCAAATGTGTTGTCAATCATAAGAGAGTTTTTGGATCAAAAATATATTCAAAAGTATGGTGTTCACTTGACAAGTCACTGGAAGTTTCAACAGGAATTCAATATTCCAACACAAAAAAACTCATATGACTGTGGTGCATTTTTATGCAAAATAGCCCATCATAAATCACTAAATTCTGATTCATTTGATTTTCTTGCAAAAGACATGGGATTTTATCGCAATAATGTATTGCTTTCAATTTTACTCAATAGAATTATTTGAATTTTTTTTTTGCACTGGAATTGTATTTTTTTTGCATAATTAGTTTTTATTTGTTTTTCATTGGTTGTTAATAGCCAATAAAAATTTTGAATAAAAAAATTTTTCGCACACGATTTATTTTTCACACTTTTTTGTCACACAAAACATTTAAGATATTTCAAAGTCGGGTGGACTTTCCCCCTGACCCCGGTCTGACGGCTAGGTCGGACGGTTCAGTCGGTCGGCTAGGTCGGTCGGACGGTTCAGTCGGACGGACGGCTAAGTCGGACGGTTCGGTCGGTCGGCTAGGTCGGACGGTCACCGTTGTTATGACGGTCGGTTACTGTTGAACGGTCGGGACGACCGGACTGTACGGACGGTTTTTGCACTCGTCTTTTTTGGCGTTACGTTTTTTTTAGAACCGCTGTATATTAAATTAATGTGTCAAGTACAAAAATATTAATGTCATATATTTTGTATAAAAGTCAAATTCTTTTTTTAAATTTTTAAAAATATAAAAAAACTCAATGTCCACTTTTAAAAACGTTATTTCAATCAACTTACAAGTGACCCACGAAAAAAGCTGTGCGAGTATAGAAATCAAAATTTCATCGAAAAAATGGGTAAAAATCCTTTATCAACTAGGCCGTTCTGGCGCAAAATTAGGGAATCGTAATCGCTAAAGTCTAACCAAGTTAACTGAAAAATTAACCGAAAAAATGCTAAAAATTAACCAATTTTAGTTAACCGAATTTTGGTTAACCAAAGTTTCGTTAACCGTTAACTGCACAGTTAACCACAAAAAAAAATTAATTCTTTTATATTATTTAATGGCTTTTAAAATATTTTATTTTCTAAAATTTTTTTTAAAGAAATTATGTTATGAATTTTGTTGAATAAAAAAGAACAGACATTTAATTGTTAAACGTTTATTTTATAACAAATATAATCACAAAATTTTTAATTAAAAAAATGAAAGACCAAAAAAACTAAACTTACATTTATTTATTACTGAAAATACGAAACTCTTTAAAATTTTATCTTAAATTTTAATTGTCTTAAATATCTTAAATTTTATCTTAAATTAAATAAATATAAAAAATATATTAAATTTTTAGTTAGTATTTAGATCTGCTATGAATCTGTTCCAAGACCACAAAACCATAAGTTTATTCACTCTTTGAGGTGAAAGTCTGTTTCTTAATTTTGTTATTATTAACCCGCCAATCGATAAAAATCTTTCACTTGATACTGATGTTGGTACTGAGGTTAAATATTCCAAAGCTAATTTAGAAAGCTTTGGGTAGTCTTCGCTATTAGTTTTCCACCACTCAATCGGATCAATTTTTAAACCTATTACTTGAGTATTAAAAAACTTTTCTATCTCATTCTCCTCATTTGATAAGATATCATTTTGATTTAATAGAGTTTCGATTAGACTAAATTCTCGACTCGCTATATCAACGCTAACTTGTTCGGACTCGTCCTCATTAGACTCGTATATTATATTTTTTAATTTTCTTTTCAATAGGTTTCTTTTGGATCTTTCTATTAAAGATAATTTAAATCTTGGATCCAAAATATGTGCGAATAGCGCAAAACTCTCAACTTCATCCCAATATTTGTCAAATTTTTGTATCTTTTTTCCAAATACTGATTTGTAATTATGTAATTCTCTTTTTGTATATAGTTTTTTAAGTGCTTTTCCTAAAAGTCCATAATAGCATAAACATGACTTGCGTTTAAGCTTTCACAAGATAAGTCGAGAGTTGCTTTTTTGAAAGGCTCGAGAATTTGTTTTAAGTCTTCAAGTGATTTCCACTATTCTTCAGTTAAACTAGTGTTGGGAATCGACTAGGTCGACTAGAGTCGACTGAATTTTTTTCCAAGAGAAGAATTTTTTTCGAGTCGACTCGACTCCGTTAATTTTTAAGTCGAATCGAGTCGACTCGATTTTTTTCCAGTCTACTCGAGTCAATTCGAATTTATTTCCAGTCGACTCCATTCGACTCGAATTTTTGCTATGCAGTTTCTTTGTTATTTATGTAGAAAAATACAACTTTAAACTTTTCTTTTCAATTTAATTTTTAAAAAAATATTTTCGAGTCGAGTCAAAGAATCGACTTAAAAATTAATCGAGTCGATCCGAGTAGACTAAAAAATAAGCTTAGTCGAGTCGACTCGAGTCGACTCGGGACAAAATATGCCCAACACTAAGTTAAACTTAAACGACTCAATTCATTTTCTTCTTTTGATACTAAATCATTTAAAGACTTTTTCATCTTTAAAGCCACCAAAATCATATCATATGTTGAGTTCCAGCGAGTCTTAACATCTAATTTCACACTAAGCTCTGGCTCTTTATTAATCACACACAAAGCTTTTAACGTATTTTTTAAAGTTTTACGCTTAATTTTTTTAAACAAATTTCGAATCACTTTAACATTGTTTGAAACATTTATTTCTTTTAAAAATGCAGAAACAACTAAATGTAAAATATGTAAAAAAAAACATCTAATATGTACAATCTCAATACCAGATTTTTGATAGATATTTTTTTGACGCTTAAATGCTTTTATCATATTAGACGCATTATCTGAAGTTATTGAACTGATTTTTTGTTTAATCCCATGATCATTAAATACAGAATCTAACATGTTTGATATTGTAATATTATCATGGACACCTGGAAAATGCCTCATATCTAAAAGTAGATGCTTAGGCTTATTTTTATTATCAACAATATGTAACGTGAAACTAATGTAGGGATCGCCAGAACATGATGTCCATACATTTGTAGTAACATGAGATTTGCCTTGAACAAGAAACTTTTAAACAAGAAATTAAGATTGAAAAAAAATTACTTTTTATCTCTTGAAGAATTTTTTTTTTATTTTCTAAAGATTTTTCGAACAAATCATAAATTGAATATTCAATTTTGGATAAGCAAGGAATTTTATAACTCGAATCTAACATCTTTACTAATTCGATAAATTTTTTACCTTCAACAACACTGAATGGTTGAAGGTCATCAATAATCCATTCAATTAATTTTTCATCTACATTCGGCTTGAACATTTTACTACTAGATTTCGAATCGTTGAAAATTAAACCATGGCAATTTTTTAAATGGTATTTTAAAGAAGAAGAACTCGTTTTATTACTAAATTTTTGATTACAAATGCCTTTTTGTGGTATTTCAAATTTACAAATTGTACTGTCATTTTGTATACAAAAATTTTTTTGATCGCTTCGATATGATCTTTACCATTAGTCTCAGAATTCTCTTTGGTTCTTTTTTTCGCCCTTGAGCTAGAAAAAGTGGACGACGAAGTAGTGTTTGAAGACACGAAAACTGAATTCTGAGTCTAGTTTTGTGATTTGCTTAGAGAGAAATTTGAAATAGATTAATTCTCGTTTGTATTTATAGTATCAGAATCGGACTCTGTTGAATTTGTACCAACACTTTCATCTGAGCCACTCTCACTAGAAACTTTCAGAGCTTGACGATTCGGAAACAGTCATGGGTTAGGTTTAAATAAGCATAAATTAAAATATCTTTTTTTTTATTTTATGACTTTTTTAAACTATTTAAAAAGAAAAGCTTTTAAGTAAAACCTTACAAGATGTATTTCTAATTCTAAAACTTTTTTATACAAGTATAAGTAAACCTTACTTTTTTTGAATTCGAAATATCGAATCAAAATTACAAATACTTTTTAATAATAATATTATAATAATATATAAAAAAGGACTAAATGACTTATTGTATTTTAATAATTAAACAAATAAAAAAAAGGATTTACTTAGGTTTAGATAAGTGTCTCAATTTTCAAAAAATTAACCTGGTTATTATTTGGTTAACCGTTAAATTGCTAAATGTTAACCGATTTTTGGTTAACCAAAAATGGTTAACTTAGCATTAACCGAAAAAGTTAGCGGTTACGATTCCCTACGCAAAATCAATATGTTTCGAACAAAAATGAGTTAAAACATGATACCAACTTTAGTTTTAAACAAAATTTTTAAATCTGATGAACAAAAGGACAGCTTTTTGTTGAGCTATTGACTTCAACATTTACTCTAAATCCTGACCTCCTAAACTCAACCACGGAATCCGAAGTCGACTATGAAATTTTTTATTTTTTTTCTGAAAAAAACAAGAATAATCTTTTTGAATCAATTACCATAACTGAAATAATACTTGCAATTAATAAAATTAAAGAAAATTCAGAATCTGGTCCTGACTTTATTCATAATTTAATGCTCGAAAACCTTCCTGAGTCAACTCTTTGTGACATTTTAAACCTCTTCAATCGAAGGTTAACAACTAGCCAAATACCAAATAACAGGAAAAAAGCACAAATTACAATGATAACAAAACAGGTCCATCAAAATAGGATCCGTCGAACTATCGCCCTATTAGCTTGACTAGTTGTCTTGGCAAATTATTTGAACGCATTATTTTTACAAAGCTTTACAATTACATTGAGAGAAATTTTTTACTCATTCATAAGCAATCAGGATTCCGAAAACATAGACGAACAGTGGACAATCTCTTTTTTCTTATTCAAAAAATAACTGAATCGTTTAACAAAAAAAAAAAATCTGTGTTCTTTTTTTCGATATATCAAAAGCATTTGAAAGAGTCTGGCATGAGGGGCTTATGTACAAAATGATCAAAATGCAACTGCCAAAGTACTTGGACCAGATCTTTTCTAAACTCAAAATCGTTTTGTGTAAATGTGAAAAGACAAAATAGCAATGATTTCCCATTCAAAGCCCGATTACCAAAATGCTCAGTAATTAGCCCTCTCCTATTTAGTATTTTTATCAATGATATACCAAGAAAAGACAAAACAAATAATGAATACTCTCTTCTTTTCCCTGATGACTTATAAACCTTTTTTATATATAAATCTAAAAGAAACATTGAACTTAGGATCAATACTAACCTTGGAAGGAATTGGAACCATGGTTAACAAAATGTAAAATGAAGATTAAAATTTAAAAATCTTGTTACATGATATTGACAAAATCAACAGAGAAGAGCTCAAGTTTGATTTGAAAATATTTGTGGACAATTTAAAGCGACAGGACGAAATTCAATTCTTAGACATCAGAATTGACTGAGCATTAGACAATGAACTTATTTTACCATGTTTTTCACTTGCATATAAAAGTGTCCTTTTGTGTATATTTGTTATGAATCCTTTCTTCCCTAGCAAAAAAAGTGTCCTTTTGTGTTCTTTTGCGTTTAGAATTTTAATTTTTATAATTTTAAATACTGCATTAATACCTTTTCATGTAATTATAATTGTTTAGAAATGGCCAAAAAAACTTGGTCCTTGAAAATTTTTACAAGAATTTGGAAATCAGTCGCGTTCAGGAAAAACTTTATAAAATTCCATTCGAACCAGTTTTTGATGGAGAAATCGGAAGTTACCTACATTGAATTGTTGAACAATTTCATTTAATATAAAATTCATTATTTTAATTAAGCTTAGCTAAATATCATTATAATTTATACTTGTTCTCAGAAGCGCAAAAAAGTCGCAATTCTTTTTTTTTTAAAGACCGACCAAAGACCAAAAATGTCCAAGTCCGGATTTTTTTTTAATTTTTATACAAAACTCCAAATCAAGGCTTTAAAATTTAGAATACTGAAGAAGAAATTTATGCTAAAATTGCAAGAAAATTCAGTGAATGGCAAATCAATTGCATTAGACAACCCATAAGTATATTAATTTTCTTTATATTAAGCCTGATCTAGCAAATTAAAAAAAAAAGTCTGGACTTGGACTTTTTATAGGACTTTTACTTAAACAACTCTGCTTTTTTTAACATATTTAAAAAAAAAAAGAAATAATTATACTAGGCGAATGAAATTTTTGATATTTTTTCATTGATTTCTATTCGAAGTAATAAACAGATTTTTTTGAAATATTTAAGGATCTTAATTTAAATATTTACAAAGTAATGTCTTTTTTTCTAAAATAATTACCCGAATGAACACTTATTTTAAAATTTTATAAATAGCAACGTCTAATTCATACGACATGTCTTACAAAAGGAATAAGTTAGTAAAAAAAAATGTACGGTTTTTATGACTTTCGAATACTAAATTAATATTTCCATTTATTAAAAAAATTAATAAAAATTATAATTATTCTTAATTATTTTTTAAATTTATTCACTTTTAAAAACATAAACTAAAAATGATTTTAGTTATTTTCAAAATATATTTAAATTCAATCCATGTCCGAAAAAAAGTCATTAATTAAAAATCAAATATTTTTTGCCATTTTTTGAATTCAAGTATATAACAATTTGACTAAAATAAATTTAACTATTATCAATTTTTCAACAATCAAATTCTTTCACTATATTTTTAATTTTCTATATATATTTCATGAATGATTTTTGAATTAGCATTAATATTTTAAATTAAAAATCTTAATTATAATTTAAGATAATTATTTTTAAAGAGCAAGACATTCTGTATGCAAAGAATTTTTAATTTGTCTACTTTTTACTGGTATTGCACATTTAATGCACCATTCTTATGTTTCCACCTAACAACTTTGTGCGAGAAGAGCTTTTTTTTCATGTTTGTTAGCAAATCTTTCTACTAGCAAAAGAACTGCAATGTCTCTTATTAAAAAAAGCCTAAATCAAATCGAAGAATATAAGAAGATTCCTAAAAAAAAACAAATCTAATTAATGGTAAAGTTTAAAATGAATATATTTGAAATTAGATGTATAAAAATTTTAGCTGGTACAGTTGAAGCTTTATTAACAAACTTGGAAACAAATCCTTGCATTGTCAGCTTTTTTTACGAGTCCTCAACCTTTATGAGTTCGTTTGGTTTTTATAAAGGTGGAGACGGTAAATATGACAGAAGTGTTTACTTAGAATTGTATACCGGCCCAAATGGTTACGACAGAACACTGACAAGTAATCACTTTTATATAGATCGATCGAGATTCAGTGTATGCTTATTGGGTAAATATTTTTTTTTTCAAAATTAAAATGATTTTATTTTTTGTGTGAATTACAAAATGTATCAAATGTTGAAATAACATTGAAATACTGCAAATTCAAAATAAAAAATGATTTTTCAAAAAAAAAAATAATTTTAAATTACTGTTGCAAGTATGAAAAACTTATTATTTTTTATTTTTACATTATTTTCACCTTTTTTTATATTTTTTTCATCTATTTAGAAAAAAAAACTAAATGTGATATTAGAAAATAAGATATTAAAATATTATTAATAAAAAAAATCAAAATAAAGGAGTAAACAAAACTGGAAATTAATGAATTTTGTTCCCAAAAGTACTTGAAGTGGGAATATTAATTTTTAATTTTTTTTTTAAATTTTATTACTTATATTTTAAACCAAAGATTTAAGAAGAGCATTTAATGATAATACATAAATCGGAAAATAATACCTATATACCTAAAGAACCCATCATCTTTCAAACCAAAGATTTATTTTTTCCAAATTTTGTGCACTGTTAAGACCCAAGTCTTGACATGTCTTACTTATGATTTAATCATGAATTAACTGCAGCTAAAGCACATGTTCTAACTACTATATAAACCACTAACTACTTGTTATAATTTCGGATTCCATTTAATAAACTATTAACTAAATTGTTTCGTTTTATTTCTTGGCTTAAATCCCTAAAGTCCAATTTCAAGACTTTACATTTGGTGCCCAAAGGTCGGGATTTTACTATATACATTAGTAAAATCAAGTAAATAAAAGAATTCACGTGCAAAAACTACAAGATTGTAAAGATGATTAAAACAATAATCAACCACGCTTTAAGTAGTATTTCTTGAACGTGTTTAGTAGTTTCCTAGGTCAAAAAACCAACTCAGGGAAAAGTGATCAAAGACAAAAAGATTCGCAGAAACCAAACATGGATTCATTAAAAAATAATGCGACGGCAATGGAGTTTACGACATCAAAGTTGATATCGATGCTTTTGGAAAAGTTATTCGAACAACTAAAGTTCAAATTAAGTATTCTCAAGTGGACCGCGGTTATAGGCATAATGGTGATGTTAGCGGTTTTGTGGATATTTGTAAAATGGTTGAAAAGGAGTTCACACAATTTCTGGCTCACGTTGATCTACTCTCCGATTAAATGGCTTACAGGAACAAAACCACATTATCCCTTACCAGTAATAAACATTCCATCATACACACCAACAAGATTTACTGAGGAGAAAAATTTTAATCAGTGGATTAAACATTTTGAAAGATACGCAATCAGACTCAACGATAAAACTAGAGCCCTCCTCACTCTGATCGAAGACAAGTGTCTTGCGAAGTTAGAGCAACGTATTCTGAACCACAATCCACACGCATCATACGATGATATCAAAGACACCTTACGTAAATTGTACGGTAAGGACAATCAGTATCAAGATCCATTAATTGAGTTTGCTGCGCGCAAACAACTACCTAACGAAAACATATACAACTATCTGAGCGAACTAGAGTTTTTAGCTGAAGCGGCCCATCCGGAACAAGCATACACCGCCCTAGAACGAATAGTTGTTGACAGATTTATCAGTGGAATACACGACATCAAAATCAAGCAGGAATTGTGTAAACCACCTACTTGTAACACGCTGAAAGACGCTCTTCAAAAGGCCTACGAGTTAGAAGAAGCTTTTAGAAGATGTAATCCTCTGGACGAAATTAAAAGGTATCCAAACATAGCCAAGGACGCTCACATGGAACCAAGCAATTCAAAGAAACAAATTGAAGCAAGTCCAAATCAAAACGATTGGTGCACAATATGCACTCATCACAAGCATTTGAACAAAGATTGTCATAAACAGCAACGTGAGCGTAAAACTGAACAAAAGACGACAATCAAGGCTTGTTTCAACCACTACTTCAATTCGGACGAAGGTTCGAATAGTTCAAGTAAAGAGGCGAACAGACGAAGACAGTTTATGTACAATAAACGCATCTCAAGTCAACCTGTGTTTCAGCCCAAGTTACTCATTATCTATGAGAATCAATCTCAAGATAGTTTAGAGGATACGAACCAACTGCAAACTCACCATTCAAAGTTAGTAGTCACTGATCATATGAAATGGTACAACATTACAGACACTATTCTAATAAGCCAGAATACAAGAGAAAATTCCAACCAACATGGATCACTTCAAGGCGAGTGCTTGATCAATGAACAACAAGTCACGTATACAATTGATACAGGTGCTGACGTCACAGTTATAAGTGAAAATGTCTACATTTCATTTAAAAAAGCTTTAACATTAGAACCAATTAAGAATGTTATAGCAAGCGCTGGTGGTGGTGGTTTAGATATAGTGGGTCAAACATACTCTCAAATAAAAATTGGCGAGTATGCCATTTTTACGTTTTTGATTGTTGTCAAGAATTTAGTTGTTGATTGTCTGCTCGGCATGGATTTGATCCCTCAATTTCCGTTCTTTAAACAACCAATTGATCAAGTTAGGGACGTAATTGGACAAATGAATCACAAGCTGTATCAAGTCCCAAAATATTTTTCCAAAAATGCCCACATCAACACACAATTTATCAAGTCCTTGACAAAACTCGACTTAAACCACTACATCGATAGAACTAATGATATAATCCAAAGTATCGCTGCTCCATCGCTAAGTGAGCTCAAACCATCATCATGCTTTGAACACGTTATCAAACTCACTGACCTTTCACTACCTCCAATTAGACAAAAAATGAGAAGAATACCACATAGCAAGCGCGATGAATTTAAACAAATGTTGGACGAAATGCTTGAAGCCAATTTAATACAACCAAGTGAATCACCGTGGGCTTCACCACTCATGCTCGTCTCGAAACCAGATGGATCTATCCGTGTAACAATTGACTATCGTCTGCTGAATCGCCGTACAACAAAAGACGCACATCCAATTCCAAATAGTCAAAACTTATACGCCGTGCTAGCAAAATCAAGATGGTACACAAAGATTGATTTGTATACAGGTTATTTTCAAATTTTGATGAGCGAATGGAGTCTACATTTAACATCTTTTACTTGCGAATGGGGTCTGTTTGAATTTTTAGTAACGCCAATGGGACTGACAAATGCCCCTGCCACTTTCCAAAGGTCAATGAATAAGGTGTTGAAAAAATTCATTGAAGTTGGCTGATTATTTAGTTGTTTATTTAGTTTTATTTAGTTTAAGGAGAGTTTAATCAGAAGAACCTTAAAGTAAAGGAGGATATAATTATCCAGAAGAGCCTTTAAAATGTTTATAGATTAGTTATCTATTTTTTTATCCATGGTTAAATAGTAGTTCAATTATTGATTCAGAGGCTAATTGCCTCTTAATTATTAAGGGGAAGGTATGTTAAGACCCAAGTCTTGACATGTCTTACTTATGATTTAATCATGAATTAACTGCAGCTAAAGCACATGTTCTAACTACTATATAAACCACTAACTACTTGTTATAATTTCGGATTCCATTTAATAAACTATTAACTAAATTGTTTCGTTTTATTTCTTGGCTTAAATCCCTAAAGTCCAATTCCAAGACTTTACAGCACTATAAATTTTAAAATTTTCTATAGGAAAATTCAATTTATTTAAATTATAGAATTTTTATTAATTTAACAATTAAAAAATTAGCACACATGAGTGATTATATTAATTTTGTGCGACAAGAAAAAATTTCACGAGATGATGGATTAATTCAACGTTTCCATATTTGTGCTCCAAGACCCATTTATTTCAAGGCAGAGTATATGGTTAAGATACCTCCTGTAAAATATTATTTAACAGTTCTGTTGTACATCATAAGCAAACTAAATGAAATTCCTATTCAATATATTCTAGAAGAAAAAGCTACTCATTATTTCTATAAAATATATGATTCTTTAAAATCTTCGCTGAAAAGTTTAGAAATAACTACGATCTATTTATGGCGTAGGCTTATTATAAAATTTAATTTTTTAAAATGAGTTTTGATTCAAAGCGCAATGTGTGGAAAATCTGCTTCACAAATATTAAAATTGCGATGTTTATACATATTATCAAAAAATCTTACTCAATTTTAAAAAAATTGAAAGCATAAAACAATTGAATTTAAATATCCAGAAGATAAATCCAAGACTGGAATCGGCTATTATATCGTTAACTAAGCAAAATAATAAATTCAATATTATAAGTGAAGATAGTCTAAAAAAAGCTGGTAATTTGGTTAATTATTTATATAAAAATGAATTATGCTTTGCCGAATATGAAAATATCGATCATACCCTTGATTTATTTCAAATAATGGATAGGATGGAGAAAAAAATAATTTTGCCTGAGAACATTAAAAAAAATAATAGTAAATTTAATGAATTATCAAAAAAAATTTTAATTTTTCCAACGGATGAGTCTCTTACTTTCAAAATTAACGATCTGAATCAAAGTTTGTCTAAAACTTATAAAAAAGACGACATTTGTACCGTAGCGATTGAATTGAAAATTTGTGTTTTCGCACTTTGACTGACGAAAAGTTAAATGGAATTTTAAAAAAAGTAAATTTTAATGAATTTTTTATATTATTAATATTATAAATGTGCCTAAAATAATTCAAAATATTTTAATTATTTTTTTCATTTTTTAATCTTCATAAATAAAAAATATTAATTTTTCAAAGCCAAATAAGTATTTTACAAAGAAAAATAAACATGAGCTAAATAAAAATAATCAAGCAATATCGAATCTTGCACAAAATTGGAATAAGCCCTGCGGATTATATTTCTAGTAAATTAATTAAATCGATTTTTTTCAACTCAAAATCTTTAAATTCTATAAAGAGTGTACAAAGCGACTTTTAATGACTCATTAATATCTTTAAATAATAATAAAAATATAGAGAAACAATTTGATGAAACAGTTGATATCCAAGAAGAATTTATAGACTTCTGAACTCAAAAAGAAAGTAATTCAAGTAATAATGATTTTCAAAGTATGATTTTGTTAATATTCAAATTTTTTCCTATCAAAATCTATAAATTAAAAAGGATTAAACAAAGCGAGCATCTAGACCAAAAAAAACAATATGTCCAATGAAAATGACTTATCGACGCCTAAAAGTTTTTGAATTAATTTTCGGAATTTTTGAAATAATTTTTTTAAAGGAAAAATGTCTTTTGATGACCCTTTTAGATATTTAAAGAATAAGAAAAATACAGAGAAACAATTTGATGATACAGTTGATATCCCAGAAGAATTTCAAGAAGACTCAAAAAGAGAGTAATTCAAATAGTAATGATTTTAAAAATATATCTTTTGAATATTTAATTTTATTTACTATTAAATAGGAAACTTTGAACATGAAATCTCAAAAGAGCTTATCAATGAGATAAGTTTTGTTGATAAGAATGAAATTAAAGCTAATGAACATAGACAAAATATTTTATTTTCAACTCCACAAAAGACAAATATAATCACCAATTTAGCTCAAAATGTTGAAATGGATTCAAGCAATAAAAATATAAAGGATTTTCTAGTAAATATTAAAATTAATAATATAATTAAATTAAAATTTACAACTTAGTAAATGAAGTGAAATTTAAACATCGTAAAATAGAACCAAGTGTTTTTACCAAAATTTGTTAAAGAAATTTATTAATTAAAAAAAAAACCTAATAATCAAATCATAACAATAACTAAAAGAAAGATATGCATTTAATTTACAAAACATTAATTTTTTTAGGACTGAAAAATAAGTTTTTTATTTTTTTTAAATTACTTTTAAAAAATCAATTAATTTGAAAAAAAAAACAAATAAAAAATGCCATGACTTTACTTTGAAATTTTGACTAATGTATCTGCAGCTATAGTAATTCTTCTCTAATATATAAACACTTATAACTTAAACATTTTAACTAAATTAACTTAAACTAAAATTAGTAATGATCAATAAGTTTTAAGAAATACAATGAAAATTTAATAAATACAGTACTGCTACGAAAAACTGTTTTTACGTGAAATTACGTGAAATTACGTAATTTTACGTAATTTCCGGTAATTTCACGTAAAATTACGTAAAATTACCAAAGTAAAAAAAAGTAATTTTACCGGATTTTACGTAATTTTACGTAAAATTACCGGAAATTACGTAATTTTTCGTAAAAAGTAAAATTCCAAAAAATACTACTTTTTTTGAGAATTTTGGCATTTTTTGACTTTTTTGAAATTTTTTGGTCCTGAATGCGGAAAAAAAAAAATTACTTTTTTTCACGTAATTTTACGTGAAATTTTATTTAATAGTGGTAAATTTTTGTAATTTTTAGTAAAAAAAAGTAAAAAAAAGTAAAATTTTAAAAAAGCTAATTATAAACAATAAACAAAAATGCAAAAACAAAAATGTTTTTTATGGTGTAAATGCTCATGAAAACAATCACGTATTTTTTGACGTTTTGTTCGACGTTTCTCGCGTAAAGGAAAAATATAATTTAATATTGACTAATATAAGCTCTTGAATGAGATAAAGTCATCAAACCGTGCATCTTTAGAACAAAATTTATTTACAATGAATGAATTAATAAGCTAAAAACAAATGTTTCGAAACTTAATAGCGAAAATGAAGCCATTAAAAAATTAATTATTGGGGGGTGAAACTGACAGTTCATTCTTTTCACCAGGAACCAAAAGAAAGGCCGAAAGAACTTATAGTAGTTCCAGTGATAGCGAAGCTATTAAAACCATAAGTATTCTTATATTTAAGTTTAAAATATATTATTTTTAAAGAATCTAAAAAAAAAATTAAGTCAATAATAAGCCATTTACAAATCGTCTCAGAAGTTAAATAATGAAGAGATTTGTAAATGACAAAGGTCAGACTCTAGGGTTTTATGAAAAAAAAATTCATAATGAAATGGAGGAAATAAAAGGTAAATATTTTAATGAAAAAAAATAAGCTTTAATTTTAAATTTTTTTTATTAAAGAAGATTTGTTGAAGCTGGTGCCAAAAAATTCAAATTTCAAAAAATCATGGAAAAAAGCTGGTGACAGCTTTAAAAATGATAAAAATAAAAAAAAATAAAATTTCCGCAAAAATTTTTTCAAAGATTTAAAAATTTTACTTTTTTTTACTTTTTTTTACTAAACATTACAAAAATTTACCACTATTAAATAAAATTTCACGTAAAATTACGTGAAAAAAAGTAATTTTTTTTTTTCCGCATTCAGGACCAAAAAATTTCAAAAAAGTCAAAAAATGCCAAAATTCTCAAAAAAAGTAGTATTTTTTGGAATTTTACTTTTTACGAAAAATTACGTAATTTCCGGTAATTTTACGTAAAATTACGTAAAATCCGGTAAAATTACTTTTTTTTACTTTGGTAATTTTACGTAATTTTACGTGAAATTACCGGAAATTACGTAAAATTACGTAATTTCACGTAATTTCACGTAAAAACAGTTTTTCGTAGCAGTACTGTAAATATCCTCCCTATACTGTTTGTACATTGTCTTAATTTTAGAATCGTATGACCCTGATTCATGTCTTGAACTTTCTGGACTTTTAAATAATTAAATAAAGATTTCCATTTATTATTTGTTAAATAATTAATTTGAATTTTAACTAAAACTTTTCTAATCTTCAATATACCCTAATCCCTAAACCAGGGCTCGGCCCCGGACCCCGTTTAGTTTTTTAAAAATGATTAAAAAAAACTGAAAAGAACATAGGAACATGGAAAATAAAAAAAAATATTGATAAAGTACATAATGGTGCAGGATCAAATAAAATCAAATTCTGAAAAAGGAAACAAAGAAATTTTTATTTTATAGTTAAATCTAATTGACTTTCAATAGAATTTTAAGATTTTAATTAAATAACCTTTATTTTAATCTCTTTTCAATTTATAAAATAATATGAAGTCGGTTCTTGTGATTTGAATAGAAAGTCTAATTCAAACTGAATTAGACTTTTAGAGAATTAAAAATTTTCAAATAAATTTAAAAAACTTCTTTTGCATGCATTTCTTTAAGATTAATTTTAAAAAAGATTCTTTTATAAAAGGATCAAACAAAAGAAAATTCAGATCTAAGCTGCAACACAAAAACCCCTTTAAAAAGAGCAGATATCAATCTCTTTCAAAATTTTTTGGAAAATAATTCAAAAAAAGTAAAAAAAAAAAAACTGAAGATAATTCAAATCAAGATTCCAATATTGATACAAAGACCAAAAAAAAATCCAAATTAATATTAAAATTAACGGAATCAAAAAGCGATGAAAATTTTAACAAATTTTTTTTAGATTATATTTTCTTTATTAAAATATCGATTATGGATACATTTTTTGAACCATTTAGTTGCATTGATGATCTTTTAGTGTTCCATCGAATTCTATCTAACATCTTGAGTGAATTCAATGTAAATCGTCCGGATTTTTATTTTCTTAATACTTTTTTTTTATTGGATATAAATAAAATTATAATAATTTATTCAATCTTTCACAGGCAAGAATTTTTTAAAAACAAGCATCGAAAGTTATTTAAAAAAGGTTAAATTTGGTCCTCAAATCTATCTATTAAATTTTTTCGAAAATATAAACGAGTTAGATATCGTGATAGACAGATTTAAATTAAACAATATTTCAGTAGTTCTAAAATATTGCCTATTTTGTCCCATCCAGAAATTGGATGTATTTAAATTATTTTGATGTAGTCTTATATAGCTTTGATTTTGGAGCTAGCAATGTCAACTATAAAATAAAAATTTGTCTGAGATGCTGCAAAAAATACTATTTAAATTTTTACAATGATAAATGCGGTAAACGAACTTTTTACTCCGATATTCTGAAATCAAATTATTATTCTTTATCGAATGAAATTATTTTTGATGAAAAAATTTTGCTTAGTTTGACTTCGGATATTTTATTTAAGCATTCTACATTTAAATCTTTTACAAATTCCTATATTTTTTTTTTTCACAATGTCAAAATCTAACAATAAAGATTTTATCTTCTTACAAGAAAAAAGAATAACCAAATGCTATCTTTATTATAATTTATTGAAATCAAAAAAAGAATTAGAAAACTTAAGTGACATTGATGCATTTTTTATAAATCAATTGGATTTAAATTTAAAAGAGTTCAATAGATCAGTATTCTCCTTATTTGGTAATATTTGGGGTGGACCAATTGATAGAAATGCTTGTCAGTATCAAAATTGCTCCCAAGTAATTAGTATAGATGGAAATTATAAGATTAATCGATTAAAATGTATGTTTCCTTTAGTGAAAATGAAAAACTTAGAATTCGGTAGCAAATTTAAATTTTAATTGTTAATAAATTCTAATCAATGATTATATTAGGTGATATTGATATTAGATGTCCAAATTCACCTAAAAGAAAAAGCTATTTTTGTGAAGATCATCAACATATTGATCCGCTAGTTAAATTCAAGTACGGAAGTACAATATTTGAATGTAGTTAAAGTCAAATCAAGCCAAGTAGAAGAAAACTTTCCAAAGAAAATTTAAATATATATGATAGTTTTCTTAGCAAATCTAATCAAGTTATGTATTTGGTAGATTATTCCGATAAATCTCCTTTCTGGGCAACCAAAAAACAGTTACGATATTCGATTTTAACATCATTTTTATGAGATGTCCATACATATAACGATTCATGCAAAACACTAAAAACATCCGTTGACCAAAAATTTGGTCAAATTTCATTAATAAAATTGGGAAAAACCCAAAATCTAGTAAACCGTTTTGGAATAAGATAAACAAATTTAGAAAATCAAAATCATATTACAAAATTAATAAACTTGAGTATAAAAATAGCATTTTTGACTCAGAAATCGATATAGGAAACTGCTTTGGTGAAATTCTTAAAGATACATTTAGTTTGAATAATGACTTAATAAATGTTAGTTCTGATAGAGAAGTTCATAAATTTGTCAATGATTATTTTAATAAGAAACAGAGTATTAAATTTGTTGAAATTACGCTATCCGAGCTAAAAGAAGCTATCAACAAAGCTAAAGATCAATCGGCAATGGGTTTTGATGG
>QEOQ01000043.1:159370-173191 GCA_010279815.1 Brachionus plicatilis | reverse complement strand
TAAATAATAATAATAATAATAATATACGTACAAAAAAAAAACTTAGAGACTAAAATTTCCGAACCGAACTGAACAAAAACCGAACAAAAAATTCGGTTTAACAAATGAATTTTACATGTAAAGGTATGCGAAATAGCTCCGAGCCCGATAAATTTTGTTCGGTTATCGAATTATTCGGACTAAAGTGTTTTTTAATAAGATTGGAAAAAATCCACTCTCAAGCAGGATTTTTTTTTTGGAATAAAAATAAATAGTTTACTGTCAAAAATTTGAGATCAATTTCAACTTTGGTCACAAATATAGAAGGGTTCTCAAATATATATAAAAAATACTTTTCATAAGTGATAAAATAAATGATAGCAATTTAAATAAAGAGAAAAATGTCAAATTCTTAGGAATCACATTAGACTTAAAACTTGCATTCAGTTCAATGGTGGATGAATTTAAAAGAGACCTGAAATTCAAGGCTTAATTTAATAAAATATCTCTCAAATAGGAAATGAGTTCTAAAACCAAAAACATTAGATAATCTTTACAAATCCTTTTAGACCAATCTTTGATTATTCTTTTCTTTGTTTAAATTCTTTCTCAGAAACTAACATCAAAATAATACAAGTTATTCAAAATTCAGCAGTTCAATCTTTTTGAAGCTGAAATGTGATACCCCCTCCAATATTTTGCATAAAGAGGCCTTTAATAAACTAAAACTACTAACAGTTTCAAATCGAATTTTTGGGTTGAGTAAGAGGTATTTCAGGACAGGATTGAGTCATTATGTTCCACTGGTCATCAAACTGGTGAAAGAATATAGAGAGGGTTTCGAATCAAGATATATCGAATATCCAACTCCATTGGTTCATAACAATTTGTTCTTTTTTTCCTAAACTATCAAATATTTAAACATGCCTTACCTCTAGTTATTTCAACTTATCGTTTTTAATTTTCTTTTTTTCTTATCTTATTTAATTTAATTTTTAATTTTTTTCTATTCTAATTTTGAAGGAGCATTAGCTCGATAAAGATAAACAAATAATTAAATGATTTTTTTTTTATGCATTTAATTTTGTTTTTCCTTCAAGTTTCAAGCATCTCGCAAAGATATTTTTTGAGGTAGTGACTGAGTGTTTGGGTCATTGTGTTTAATTTACTGTACTAAATGTGTTATTTGTTTTGCTGATTATTCTTTTCTTTTTCTTGCACGCAAATGTGATTTAAACTTTAAGATAATGATACTAAAAATAGATCAGAAGCTTTTACAGTACGTTTTTAAAATAAATAAACAATATTCGATATTCGATCTTTTATAATGAAACGAAAGGAAATTGATGAAGTTAGTCTTAATTTGTACTGCATACTATATTATATAAAAAATAGATTAAGACAATTTTAAAAGCACTATATTTAAATAAGTTAAAGAAGCAGGGCTTTATATTGCGAGTAACGAGACGTTAACATTTTTTAAAAAAATTTTATTTATAAAATTCATTATTAGTGTTGAGGGCCGGTCGAGAGATCACGTGGCCGAGCCACAAAACGGTCCAAAAAAAAATTTTAATGCGATGTTTAAAAAAAATTTATTGGCATTAAAAGTAGCATTTATTATTTATCAAATTTTTGGATTAGGTAATTTTTAATTATTAACTCTAATTTTTTCGATATTTTCAAAAATCACTAAATTATATATATAAATTTGGAATTCGGAATTTTAGAAAGTTTTTTATTAAAAAATATTTTAATAAATTACAAAATTAAATTTATAAAAATCGATGATGAAAATCTTTTATGTTTTAATATTTATTTTTTTTATTTTCTTTCAAAAAATTTTCATAAATTAATCTAAAAAAATTATTTGAAATAAAATTCTTAAAATAAAATCAAATAAATTATTTTTTTTTCACCCACCTCCCCAGCTTTAAAATTTTAAAATTTATTTTACAGATACTTGATTTTACAATTGAGATTTTTTGACATGGCATTGAGATGCTGTCTGCTTTTGAAAATTATTTCATTAAAAAAAAAATTTATATATATATACGAAGTCATTTTTTAAATTTTTGAACATTTTTACCATATTTTTAATTTTTTAAAAATTAAAAATACTATTATTTGCTCTAAAACAATAATTAAAAAACTGAAAGCAATAGCGTATTCATTATTGGTGATTTAAATCATACCGTATCAAATTTAATTTTTGACTAAGTTGAATTATTAGATAAACGATAAAAATTTGTTCCTTGTATTCATCATTTTCTCAAATATTCTATATTTTTGCAAAAATAATTTAGCTTGTCATTTCAATATATATCTTTTCTAAAATTATTTTTTTTTTATGATCGTTTTAATTTAAATTTACTTTTTATTTTTTAATCTGAAAGAGCTTTTGCTCGATATAAGCAAATATTTATATAATTTTAAAAAAATACTTAAATTAAAATATCACTTAATTTATTCTCAATTAATTATTCTATAATCTTTGTAGAGGAGTTGCTTAGAAACGCATTATTATTTGATTTTGAGAAAAGAATAAGGTAATTAGAATAAAAATAAGTTTTAGTATTAACAGATAATTGTTTATTTCAATCCTTTTCAGATAAAAGAAAATGACGGAAATTTTATCCAATTCTTTAACTGAATCTAGGTAAAACTTATTTTTAATTTTTTTTAGTTTAAAATAAATTTAATTGAGCTAATTATTAGTATTATTAACGAGATAGAGACAAACAACTTGTACCAGAAGCATTTTGATGCCAGAACTACCATTAGTCTGTCTAAGAAAGAGGCTGAAAATTTAAATCGAAAAATTCCAATTGAATTATTAGCATTAGAATGGCTTACAAAATTAGATAGTTCTTCAGAAATCAAAACTTATTTATTGGAAAATTTTCTTCCGATTTTAGTTTTGGGATGTGAAAAAATTTTGAAAGATGCTCAGAGTAAAAGATTATTAGGAAAGAATGAAACAGACCCTAATTTTAATCCTATTAATCGTTTGGCTCAATTTTTGATGAGAAATAATCCAAAATCAGTTAATCATCATGAAACATCACCATATGTTCGAACTACCCGTGAGGTCTATCAACATCTTAGGGATCAACTTTACGTTCTTCAAGGAAACAAGTAAAAATTAGAAATTAATAACTTTTTTCAAAATGTTTTGTTAAACTATTTGTTCAGATTAGCTACTGTTAAAGAAAATGTTAGAAAAAGACGATCTGAAAGAGAAAAAATAGAAAAACTGCAAAAGTTTGAAATTTCAAAACGAAAGTCTCAAATCGAAGCTCTTTTTGAGAAATTTAATGTTCCCACAAATGGCAGACTTGAATTTTCAATAGTAAGAATGAAAACTTAAATTTAAAATAATTAAGTTAAATTTTTGTCACACAGCTAATTGAATGTTTAAAATTTTACAAAAAATTTATCTCCAATCTCGCAACTGATGAGCAAAAGAATCTAGAGATAAAGTCAAATTTTCCTCCATTTTGCTACAACCGTGATGATCTAAACGTTAAAAAAAGACTAATGAAAAGTGAATTCATTGAAGTAACAAAATTAAATTTATTTAAATATAAAAATTATCACTAAAACGTCCGGTGAGTTTTTATACCAAGTTTTGAATTTTTAAAATATATATTCAAATTTTTGACTCATTTTTTTTGATTTTCATGTTTTTTCACCGGGCATTTTAGTGTAATAATGATTTAAAATCTATTCTAATAAAAATTGTAATTCCATAAAAAAAATATATGCATTAACTCAAATCAATATTGAGGATTCAATATCAACAAAAAATTTTTTTTTAAATTTAATTATTTATTTAGAATTCAATAAATCTTCATTGAACTTTTATTAAATTGAAAAATAATAAGAATTTAAATGATAAAAAATTCAATTAAAATTTTCATTTAGACTCTACTCTTCATTACCGAAGATATGGAAAGCAAATATTTTGAGAATTTTAGTGATTTTATTGAGCAATGTTCAATTTACTTCGTCAATCTAGCAAATATGAACAATTTTAGAACAATACTTCACAATCTCCTAATAATGCTTGATTCAACTAGTGTAATTTTACTTTTTTTAAATCAAAAATTATTAAAAGATCCTGTGTAAAAAATTTTTGAATTTTTTTCTTAAGATCTTTTTTTGAGTTTTAAAATTCTAATTTGAAATTTAAAAATAAATAATATTTTTTCTAGACTGGTTATTTGAGCCGGAGAAGAATCATAAAATTGCTCAAAGATTTTAGAGAAAAAGATGCTAATCTCTCGGTCAAAGATCCATTGGAATGTAATTTTCATAAAAAGTTTTAATAAAAAAAATTTTTTATTTTTTTTTATTTAGGGCCTATTCTTGACCCATTTATAAAATTTGAGAATAAACTTGAACAGCTGATTCCATCTGCCGAAAGAGTATTTTTTTAATTTTTTTTTTCTGGAATTAGTTATTTTATTCCAAAAGAAATTGTCCGAAATTTCCAAAGATTTTTTGATGAGCCAAATATCATTGAACCCAATTTCCGAAAAAGAATCAGCACCAAAATTAGCCGATGAAAATCAAGTTGAATCAGAAAAAACGGTTGAAAACAATGACCAAAACGATGATAAAAATGTTAAAGAAGAAATTATCGAAAAGGAAATTGATGCCGAAGTTTCCAAAGAAACTGAAAAACCACAAGAAGATAACACTAATGCAACCGACAATGCTACAGATGATGATTCGAAAGAAGCCGTAAAACCTTCTGAGGAAAATTCCAAAAATATTGAAATTCCTTTGGAAGGAATCGAAAATGAACCTCTTGACTTGGCAAAAAGTTTTCAAAATGATGTCTCAATCATCGATGACATAAAACCAAATAGCTCTAATTTGAACGAAATTATTCAATCAACCCTCTCAAGAGACGAAGAACTTTGTATTAGATTTTTCTAAAATTGATTTCAATCAAACTAAAAATAATTTTTTTAAGTGTTCATGAGGGGTGGAATTTTTTACTATACACCGATTACAAATACATTTCAAATTGATCTCTTGGATGAAGTTGAAGAAGAGCCAAATATAAATTTATTGAATAAATTCGACCCGGAATTTGTCAACTCTAAACAATTTCGTAATCTTATCAACGTTTATGTCTCGGATAACTTTCTTAATTCAGAAATTTACGTCAATAATCTAATTGTTTATCTAAAAGACAATTATGCTGAAAGCAGATTTGAAAAAAATTCAAAACAAAACAAAGTAAGCTGAATTTAAAAAAATTTAAGCGCATGTTCATTTAAAAAAAAAGAACATCTAGTCCAGCCTTATATAAAAACTAAAATACAAAAATCTTCTATTAAAGTTCAATAAAAAGGGACATTTTAAATTTTTAAATATGAAAATAAACTTGAAATGACATGTCAAGTAATTGCTTTTGAAAAAATTTATTTTTTCTCTATTATTAAAAAAAATATTACAGTTTATATTTTGATCTTTTGACCTTGATCTCAAAATTCAATTTGCCATATATATTTGAAATAATTTTTAAATATCATAGCTAGTTTCTGAAGGAGCTGTCAGAAAATCAGATTTTTTTTAACAAATTGTTAATTTTTTGGTTTTAAGTTAATTTTTCTTTTTATTTAATTTTTTGTGTAAGGTTAAACAATTGAAAATTTTCAGAAATTTTTAAAAAAAATTTATTTTTTGAAAAGTCAACACTTATAAAAAAAAATAATTGAGTAATTAGTTTTAATTTTAATAGTTATATTTTTAATTTATTTGTTCGAATAAAGTTTAAATTGTTCATTATATAAATTTCTTTATGTTATCTTAACTATCAGTTTGTTAAAAAAAAATGAAAATCTCTTTATTTTTATTAAAGTTATTTTTTTTTCATATTTTAGTAAATTTGTGAATAAATTTATTGACACCCAAAAAAAATTATTCTCGTATTCTTTTTCGAATTAAAAATTTCTTTGAATTTTTTAAAAATTTAAACAATTAGTTTAATTTATAACATAAAATTGAAATAAGCAAAATCAAACTAAGCTAGTTTTTATTTTTCGTTTGATTCATAAAATTAGATTTTTCCACTTAAAGGCTATCTAATTCGGTTTGATAAACTATAAAAGATTTCTTTGCTTGATTTGTTTTTCGAATGACACAAAATTTTCTATTATATTGTGTTTTTTTAAATTAAAAAAATTTTAGAATAGAACAATTAAACAAGAAATTTATCGCAATAAAAAGTATTCGTCTTGTTTCGAAAAATTAGATAATGAAGGTAGTGGACAACTGAGCCTTAATAGAATTGAACTTGCATTGCAAGATTTCAAAGATGGCCTTTTCAAAGAGCAAATTACAAATGGTAAGTTCTAAATCAAAGAAAATAAATTTAAAATTTTATTTTATAGCTATAAATTTAACTCGTTCGGAAATTTCGGCTAATGGAAAATCAGATGATTATATCAATCGAAATGAATTTTTTGACTTAATTTCAGTGCTAGTTGGCTTGGTTGATTTTCCAAAATTTGAAGATCAATTATTGAACTATCTTTCTTGCTTGAATAGCGTCAGTTTTTCTAAAATAATTAAATTTTTTAATTCTGTTTAATTCTGTTTAACCTTAGCTTGATGTCAATGAAAAAACAAGAGGCGAAGTGAGAAAAAAATGGCTTAGCCAAATTAAGTACGTGGGAGATATCACTTGCGGAAGTTTTGAGCCTTTGTTCAAACAATTATTTTTTACTTTATTAAAAGTAACATTTTGATAATAAATTTTTTAAAAACTAAATTTAAAAAAAACAAGGATGCTGAAAACCATGGAATGAAAAATGGAATATCCGCATATATAGGAGTTTTAGAACACCTAGAAAATGGCTCAATCGGTCTTAAATTTCTTGCTTCGACCCCTCATGATTCAAAATATATTCTTGGAAAATCGTTGACAAGAGATGACAAATGCGTCAGCTTTGAAGTAATTGACAGCACTAAGTCAAAGCATGTAGAAAATGTTCGTCTTAATGAAAATGTCTTTCACTTTAATCCTTCCAGCAAAGTAAAAAATTTGAGTAAAATTTAAAAAAAATAATTTTTATATTATTTAAGAGCGATGGTTCATTTGTTTTAATTCCTTTAAAATACGCTCGAAACAAAGTTTTTGGCACGATTGGAATTGATACATTACAAAATACAAATCAAAATTCAAATTTTACTGATCATGAGCTCTCTTTTTATCAAGTAGGAAATTGAGTTTTTTTTTAATTTTGAATTAATTTGATTTAAATTTTTTTAAAGGGGCTCGCTAACTCATTTGCGATTTCATATGCTCACATTATTTTTAAAAATCGCTTAATCAAAACCTGTTTCAGCTCAATCGAATGGCTAAAATCTCGTTGCAACGGAGTGAGTCAATGTTTAGTTTTGAATTAAATAAAATTCTTATTTTTTTATTTCCAATTGTAGATAGATGAAATAAATGTCTATTTTGTTCAAATTGTGGAAAATGAATCGAATTTGTCTGGTTCTGAAGAAAATACCACAAATCAAACAGATGAAAAATTTAGCTTAAATCTAAAGCCAATTATTAAGTTCAACCGAAGAGATGATAAATTGGTAAATGTCTTAAATGATACAGGTTACATGACTGAGGAAATATTAGAAAAAAATAATGGGTAAGTTTATTGTAATAAAATGGCAAGCTTTTTTTTTAATATTTTACATTTTTATGACACTATCTGGGATGGTCACTTGAAATTTTTTACCTATGATAATTTTGTAAATTTATTAAATATTTAGAAAATAATACAACAAGCTAAAATAAATTTAATTAAAATAAATTCAAAAATTTTAAGTATAATTAAATTTTATTTTTAGAGATAAATATTTAAAAAAAAAAATTAGAATAAAAAAAATTTTCAATTTAAAAATTTACTTGTTCATATTTCAAAGGGTACTGAAGCTGTTCTTACACAAAACATTCTATTGTTAGAAGTTATGCCAGAATCAATGCTTAAATATTTCAAAAAAAAATATATTGCTTTTTATTTTAATTTTTTAAGTTTTAAATTTTTTCAATTAATAATAATGAATTTAAAGTTATTATCCTGCAAGCTTAGATTCAATTTAATAAGTTTTTAAACTAAATTTTCAGTTGTATTTTTTTTTATTTAAAATATTTACTAATTTAGAATGCGAAAAAAAATTGTTTCTAAAATACAAAAAATTTTTTTAATTATTAGAAGTTTAAATTGATTTTAATCTTAAAGTACTCATTTGGCTGAAAGTCTAAATTTTTTTTAAAAATTAATTTCAATCATTAAATGTGTCAATAAATTTTCTTGTAAGGATCATTTTTATTAATAATTTTTAGTTATTAATTACAGTGGTGATTTCATAACAGTATTTAACGAAAATTTACGTAAAATACCGTAAATTAACCAAATTTTACCACATTTTACGTAAATTAACGTAAAATCTGAAAAGTGAAAAAGAAGTATTTTACGAAAAATTACGTAAATTTTCAGGATTTTGAGATAATTTTGGTAAAATATGGTAAAATTAAAAACGGCCAATTCAAAATTCAAAATTTTTTGAAAAAATGTCTTTTTTTTCCGAAAATCGAAAATTTTAGAAAGCATTTTTTATAGCAATTTAAAAATAACTATTTTTTTTACCAATTTATGAAGAAAAAAAAAACTGTGTTAAATTTTCGATTTTCGGAAAAAAAAGACATTTTTTCAAAAAATTTTGAATTTTGAATTGGCCGTTTTTAATTTTACCATATTTTACCAAAATTATCTCAAAATCCTGAAAATTTATGTAATTTTTCGTAAAATACTTCTTTTTCACTTTTCAGATTTTACGTTAATTTACGTAAAATGTGGTAAAATTTGGCTAATTTACGGTATTTTACGTAAATTTTCGTAAAATACAGTTATCAAATCACCACTGTAAGTTAAGTTAGAGCTTTTGTCATTAAAATTAAAAAAATAAATTAGTTTAATATTTTGATTTGATTAATACATTTGACAGGATTAAGTCCTAAAAATTAATAATTTTAAATTTTAAAGATCTAAAGCTTATGAATGTGCCGTGGTAAGTGAATCATCAGTTGAATACTTTAATGGTAGAGTGTCATATTATGCTCCTTTGAGAAATGAAGAGCATAAGACTGTTCTGGTACTTGAGATTACAAGCCAAGGTGATTTTTTGAGTTAAGTAATAAAATTCTTCAATAAATTAACAATTTTGTATAAGAATACTTCAAAAATGAAGAGAGCAAAGAACTAGAACTTCCGCAAATTGAAATCATTTTGTACATTCTCCATAAGTGTCAAGAAGAACTTTTAGACGCACATTTTCTTGGCATAACTAATAATCAATATGGTAAACAATCAATTATTTAAATTTTGTTGAAATTTTCATTTAAATAAAAGAGTTTGAATCTTTGCATGAACAAGACAAATTTGACATTCTATTTGAAAAGAGATACATTAATTTCATATGTGAAACGTTAAAAGAAAATATTGGAACTTCTATAGAAACTGAAGAATCCAACGTTGGTAGTGAAATTATTAAATTTATTTCAGATTTGGTCAGCTATCAGGAATTTAACGAGAAAAAAGTTGCTTTCTATTTTATCTAATTGATATTTTTTTATCTATTTCTTAAAGGCTGTGGATGATATATTAATTGATAAGATGGAACGCTTTGATCCGACTGTTAAAAATTTTAACTTCGTTTCTAGTAACTTTGATTTGTCGAGCGATGAAAGCATCAAAAGTAAAATTGAATACCTACCATTTTACAAAATTAACTAAAAGTTTTTTTTAGGTCTAGTTCAAATAAGAAAAGATATTAGTGGATCGATGCCTTTGATTAGATTATTAATAGATTTCGCATTTTTAGTTAAAGATTTAAGGTCAAAATCAAAATTATAGGCAAACTAAACAATTTAATTTTGAGATAATAATTAATAAAATTTAAAAAATAAAATACAATATTTTTAATTTTATTCTCAATATTTAAATTACTAAAACTAATTTTAATTTAAAGAACTAAGAAAAATTACAATTTTTGGAATGAAGAAAACAAATTTTTGAAAAATATCTCGATGATTATTTTTGGAAGTTTTGCTCAAGATTCTAAGCCATAAAATCCCTTTTTGTAGAAATTGTTTTAGTTTTTTTTTAATTTTGGTTTTCTGCACTTTTTTATAAATAATCACTGCAAATATGTACTCAATTATTTTTATAACTTTGTTGACAATTTCGAAAGAAAAATCTAAAATTTGATTTAGTAAAATCTGACAATTGTCGTTTCTAATATTTAATGTTGCCATAATTTCGGGCTTTAATTTCTTGTAAAATTCGCTGGATAAAAATTCGACAATAAAATCAGATTTTGAATTTAAGAGAACTTTTAATTTGTTTTTTACACAAGCTTTGAAATTGTACATTTTTATTACATCATTTGAAAATTTTTCCTGGAATTGGTGAAATACTATTGAAAAATCATCCACCATTAGGCATTTATTATGTAATACCGAATAGCTGTCAAGGCAGTTCCAACAAAATTCATATCCACAAAAGCAACGCATATGTGGACATCCACCATTTTTTTCAATAAACGACTTACATTTTGGACAAAATTTTCCTTTAATTGTTAAATATTTATGATTTCCGGGTTCATTTATATATTTTAAATAAAATAAAAATTGGTCGCATGTCAATGGAAAATGTGACTCTAACTCACAGGCCATGCACATTGAATAACCACAAACGCATTTAGGAAACTTAAATCCGCAATCTTTAACAAAATAATTTCCGCAATCCTTGGGACACTTGATTAAGTTTTTTTCACGCATTTTTGTAGCACAATAAATATTCTCATATCGATCAAATTTTTCTTTTGGCAAAAGAAGTTCCAAAAAATCTAATTTTAGGAGTGTATCACAATTTTTAAAGCAACATTTAAATTCGCTATTTGGAAAATTTGCTTTGGTATAGTTTTTCCAACATTCAAAACAGCAGCCATGATGGCAGTCAGATAAAACTAGTTTAAAGTCAAAATTGTAATAACAGATTTCACACTCATAATTAGAGTAAATTTTTCGAAAAGAAATAATATTTTCGTTTGGATTTTCTAAAGGAAGCTGTTCAATGGAGCAAATAGGATCTTCGAATGTATTGAGAACAAATTGACCATCACTGTTGAAAGATTTGATAATTTTTTTTAAATTGAATAAAATGTAATTTTTGGAATTAAAATTTTCGTTTGTTTTTTTCCTATAGTCGATTATAAAATCTTCGTCTAATATTATCTTGCGTTTTGTTCTTGTTTTGACAGTTTTTCGAATATGTCTGTCATAACTTTTCTTGACATGAAACTTCAAAGTTTCTTGTTTAAAATACAAGTTGTCATTTCTTTTTTTACATAGTTCTTTGGTAAATTTAAAAACCACTTTTTCCTCAACAGTTCCATCTTTGAAAATCGTAATTTCTTGCTCTTTGACAGATTTTTTTTCTTTTCCTATTTCTGGCTTAGAAAAAATTTTTGACTGAAGACTTTTTTTTGCTCGCCAATTTTTGTTCTTGTTCAGATTTAGATAAACATTTGTATTATCTTCAAGCTTAACATGACATATTTCTTTATATTTGTTCTCCTTTTGTTTTTGTTGCCTTTTTTTTGAATATCGGTTGGATGATTTGAATGCATAATACACTGACTCTATGGGATCTTCTTCCATTAGGTCTCAAAAAATAAGCTGATTAAAATAAAATGCTAAATTATAATTTCAATTGGAAATTATATAGAAAAAAATAATTTCACAATTTTTAAAATATTTCACAAAAAGTGAGCATGTTATATCATGTTGTGAAATTAAAAAGGAATATACATTTTTTTAAAATATACTAAACCTTCATAAAATACTAGAAAAACTAAATACCATTAAAAAATCAATGACTTTTCTACTAAAAATACTTTATCATTTAAAAATAATTTTCTACCAAATAGTATATAAATACCACAAATTTCTTTATTAGCTATATTATTATTAGATAACTAGTGTTTTATTTTACTTCTTTATTTAAAAAATATAAAAGTTTTTACAAAAAATATCAATAAATTAATTTAGAACAAACTAATCTATATTAAATGAAGAGAAAAATCAGATGTCGTGAAAATTTTCTTCAAAGTTTCTCAAGAGATAATATTTACGTTTTTCTCTTATATTCTAGAAGTAGTAGTAGAAATAAATGCGACTCGAACGAGTTTAGAATAAGGCTATGGCAGTTCATTGCAATCAAATCAGTTTCTGTTCCATTAGCCATTCACCAAGCTTTGCTTTGAATGAGTTTGCTTCAGCGATATTTATTGGTAAACGGTTCCAGTAATTTAAAATCCTGTTTGTAATAAATTTGAAACATGATGGACATATTTAAATTAGCTCTCTTGTAACTTTCTTTACATGACACCTTAAATTATTATTGTGTCTTTGAACATATCTGATTTGATTTAAAAATTAAAAAGTATCTAGACCATAAACAATCTTAAAGAATTGAAATTAGAAACTAGAATTTTGTAAATTAGCTCTTCTTCTTCGTATCTAGAGATATAAGATTTAATTTGCTCAATCTTTCTTCATATTCAAGATTCTTCAAAGTGGCAATCAACTTCGTAGCTCTAAGTTGTACTTTTTCTATTTCTTTCTTATCTTTTACATAAACGGATTCCAAACACCAATTCCATATTTAAAAGGAGGTCTAACCAATGACGTATACATTAGCTAAACTACATCAGCGTCGCGCTAGTGTAGAGTCTAACAATTTCCAAATCATTCCTAAAATCTTATTTGCCAAAACATACCAAATCCTTTTCAAAATTAGTTTTGTTTTATGATTTTGTTCCATGTTTTTCTATAATAGAGTAGGCAAACTGAGAATTTTATTTCCAATATACAAAACTTTACACTTCTCTATGTTTAAATTATTCGCCCAAGTAATGAGCAAGCTTGAAAAAGTATCTTTATTCCTTTGTAAAGATAAGTTTTCCTGATAGAATGATAAACTGCTGATATTTTCATAACGTCAGGATGTCCTCTCAAATGTCTTCTCTTATAATTAAAAAAAAATTATAATAAAAAACAAAATAAATTAATACAGTATGTTGCATAAGTTTATAAATTTTTTAATTGTTAACACAAATATTGTTTTGATGTATATAAAAGGCGGGAAAATAAGAAAAAAGCGGCTTTTTTTTAAATTTTTATCTGTCATCAATCCAAAAACATAAAACCAAAAAAAAAATTAAGTGAAAAAAAAAATCACAGTGAAAATACAAAAAAGGAAAAAGCTTTACAATTAATAAAAAAAATCGGTTCAAAAGTTTAGAAATTTTTACAATTTAATATTTGAAATGACCTCTTTAGACCTTATAACAAGCTAAAACTCTTTTTGGAATTGGTTCAATCAATTTTTGTACCAGCTGACCCTCCACCGTAACCTTAAGTATACAGAACTTCGGGTGAAACTTTTCATTTTTAAACCTTTTTACTATTACTCTTGATTTATGAATAAAGACCTCAAAATTGGACTCGTCACTGAAAATAACTCTGTACCAATCATTAACTGTCCAATTAAGTCTCTGTATACACCAATTATATCTTTTTTGTTTATCTTTTATGTAGTGTTGGGCGGCGGCCAAGCCTGGCCGGTCCGAACGCGGCAAAAAAAAGGCGGCCACTTTGGCGGCCAGACCGGCGGCCAAAAATTTGGACCGCCGAGTTGGCCGGCCAAATGTACGGCCAATTATAAAACGGACGGCCACTTTGGCGGCCAGACC
>QEOQ01000043.1:137507-158243 GCA_010279815.1 Brachionus plicatilis | reverse complement strand
CCAAATTTTTGGCCGCCGGTCTGGCCGCCAAAGTGGCCGTCCGTTTTAAAATTGGCCGTACATTTGGCCGGCCGTAAATGATTTGGCCGGCCAACTCGGCGGTCCAAATTTTTGGCCGCCGGTCTGGCCGCCAAAGTGGCCGTCCGCCTTTATAACCGTCCGTACAAACCCTAAAGCTTTTTTTTTGGAGATTTCTCATTAAAGTATACTTAATTTACTTATCCTAACCCCTTAAGTCTTAGAATTAAAATCAATGGCGAGTTTTTAATAACTAGATGTACCGTATTTCGCTGAATATAAGCGGGTACCGGAAGAACGAAAAAATCAAAAGAGACGCTTATATTCGAGCAAAAAATCATTTTTTTATTTTTTCGAATATAAGCGGGTCCGGCTTGTATTCAAGCATATTTTTACAGATTAGATCTAATTATGTGAATTAGAGAAACCTGATTGGATATTTATTAGCCAATAAAACAAAATAAAACAGAATTACAAGGTTGCATTGGTTGTGAGGGTTGCAATTTATACAACAAGCTAATTATAAATATTAAAAGCGCTTATATTCAAGTATCAAAATTTGCTTTTTTTATTCGAATAGAAGCTGGTGATGATGTGAATTTTTTCGAATATAAGCGGCCCGCTTATATTCAAAACCCGCTTATATTCGGCGAAATACGGTAGGATATTTTCTAATCTCTCTAAAAATGTAATTTTCATCCCTTAGAGTTAGCTTCCGAGGTCTATCAGAACGGCTTCGATCAGAGACAGAACCAGTCTCTTCATATTGTTTCTTAGTTGAAGATACACATTTTGGAGATACACCTAACAACTTGGCTATTGCTTTTTATGGCTTATATTTTCAAAGCTATCTAATTTTTTTTATTTATGTATCTAATTTTAGTATTTAATTTTTTTTTTTTGTATCTAATAAAATATTAATTAGTATCTGATATTTTTTTTACAGTATCTAATTTTTTTTTTGTTGTATCAAAAAATAATTCAATTTAATATCTAATTGACAAATATAAAAATCTTTGATTAGCTCATTACTGATGATGAAAATCAAACCAACTTCAGAATACTTTTTTTGACAATTATATCTAATCTTCTGATTTCAAAAATTATCTAATTAGCTTAATTGTTGTTGGGTTGTTGGGACGACTGATAAAGGGAAAAAATTACATCCGTTTGGAGTATGTTTAAGTAAAAACGAAACACAGCACGATTACAAGTTTACTTTTCAATCATTAAAAGATGAGTTAAAACGAGTTTATGGCGATGAATTGGACCCTAATGCATTGATTGGAGATGCTGCAGCTGCAATTACTAATGGTTTTGAGCAAATGTTTCCAGACAAAGCTTATCAGCGTATTGTATGTTGACACATGTTATTCGCAATATTGACACTCGATTAGATTAGACAAAAAAAGATTAATTTTTTTCTTTTTCTTAATTTTTCTTCCTTTTTGTATTTTTTTTTAATTTTTCTAAATAAAATATCAAAAAAATTCTACTTCCTTTTTTTTATAATAGATACAACAAACAAAAATTTGATAAACAATTAAAAAATTTAGATACTTAGATAAAATAATTAGATACTAAAAAAAAAAATTATTCACTATATTTAGATAACTTATTATTTAGATACAATAAAAAAAGAATTAGATACAATGAAAAAATAACAGTCGCTTTTTATCTCCACTTTTTAGCAGACTCACGATTTGCCATTTTTGTGGGCTAGACACATTTTTTTACCCATTTTTTGCCAAATTAAAGATTTTTTGGTATTAATATTCTGTATTAAATCCTAAATAATTTTATAATTATAAGAAAGAAAAATGAGAATTTAGATTTTTAATTAAAATTTTTTTTCTTTAATTTATTATAATTATCGATTAAAGTTTTGGAAATAGAAAATTTAATTTAAAAGCATACAAATTTATTTAGCAATTTAAATTTATTTTACGATTTTTTTTTCATCATCATATTTTATTTGTGGCATATTTAATTTGCTTGATTCGGTACGGTTGATTCAGTCGATACGCTTGGTACGGTCTGTACGGTACAGAGCTGCTTTTAGTTCAGTACGGTGCCGTTTATGGTACGTTTCTGTGCTTATGGATCGGTTTTAGGTCCTGACCATTGGGGCCATGTCGTTTTTAAAATCCCCACTGTATTCATTTTTTCCAAAGACGTTGAGAGTCATCTAAGTAGGACATTTAAACGATTAAAGGAAGCGAATCTAAAGTTTAGTCATAAAAAATGCAAATTATTTAGTGACAAAATTAAAGTTTTAGGCCATATAATTACCAATGGAAAATTAATGATGAACGAAGGAAAAATTGAAGCAATTAAAAAGTGGGCAGATCCTACTCTATTTAAACACATCAAGCAGTTTTTAGGTAAAGATAAGATCATCCATCCTAATTCATTATTTCTTTAAAAATTGTTTACTATTTTAGAACGAAACCATTTTGGGCTTAAGACGAAAAATCGTTCATTAACAAGTGTTTAACACTTTTTTTTACTTAAGTCCTTTAATGTCTAACTAACAATACTGGTAAGTGAAACAGTAATTCTACTAAGTCACTTAACCTAATAACCTAATGACTTTCAGCTTTTATAAAAAACGATTTTTGTATCTTTGCCTTTATAGATTTTTTTAACTTCTGGACTAACTTATATCATGCAATTTTTTATAAGTAATTAGGTTAAGTGACTTAATATTAAAAATATATGATTTAAATTATTTTTTATTAATTCTTACCCAATTGTTACCAAGTTATCTAGTACAAAATTTGACGTTCTTAGCTCATTCTATTCTAAAGTTATGATCAAAACTGTGAAAATACTTGAATTATAAGCATAAAAAAGAAATATCAAAATTTAGTGCTTTTTTATCATAATTTTTGAATGGATCATTGTAGTTAGTGCTGGTGACCGGTCGTCCGTCTGAAGGACCGGTCTTTTTTCGCTAGACAGACGGTCTAGATCGTCTAGATCGTCTAGACGGACGGTCTTCTATACGGACGGTCCAAAGACAGACGGTCTTTAAGACGGTCCGCCCATAGACGGACGGTCTATTTAAACGGTCCAGACCGTCCGTCTTGGACCGGTCTCAGACCGGTCTGACCACAAATATTTTATTCTAATTTGAGAATTATTATTAATTATTTTATTAAAAAATGTTTTATAAATAATTATATAAATTAACTTTTTTTTAACTGAAAATATTCAGTCATAACAAATAAGTTTTTAAAATAGTAAACAAAATAAAAAACTTTAACAGATAGGAGTGTAAGTTTTCGACTGGTAAATAATGATCTGAGTACGAATCCACTCTCAGTGGAAATTTTTTAATTAATGATTTTCTAAATTCAAAAATTTTGTAAATTTTAAATACAAACAGTTTTAAAAAAAAGATTTTATTGTTTACCAAAACATAAATTAAAACACTTCATAAAGATTGATGATGAGTTTTTTGTATAATTATATTACTGGATTGTGCATATTTTCTTTGAATTAATGTTGTTAAGTTGGCTTCAATTTGTTTTTCAATTCAGAAAGTCTTTAGTTCAAGAAAATCCTTCAAAATTTAAAGCAAATTTGCTGAATTCAGTGAAATAATTCTGCAAAATACTTTTAGAGTTAATTACATAGTTTATAGAGATATTCTTGTACTTTTCGCTGTTTTTCAACTTTTTGGCATTCCTTATATAATCAAATTTGCACTTTCTTTATTGTAGATTTCTACTCCAAGGAGTTTAGGCTTTAATTCTTGTTAATACTCCTGATGTGAAGAGTTCTCTTTATAACTAAATTTGATGATGAAATACCGATATCATTTAACAGATTAATGACGAAAAGTTCATCTTCATCTGCATCTAGTGGATTTTTGTTGGTAGATTTTCAATTCCACTTATCACAAGATTACTGGCCTTGCTTCCCTATCTATTTTTTCGATCATAACTATTTCTTGGTTGGTACTTTTTCTGCTATTGCTGTTAGATAGGTCGCTGAGAAGAAAAGGTTTTTTTTTCTTATTTTCTAGTACTTCAATTCGTGATTCTTATTGGAATTCAACAGTACTGTAATCCATTACGGTATTGTTACTCTCAATGTCTTTAAGTCTTTTTGATAATGCAGCTACTTTGGTTTCTACTTTTTTCATTAGTTTGCCGTTGGCTGCAATCAGCTTTTTGTTTTGCTTGATCAGCTCCTCAATTTGTTTTGGGAGGCTGTTGGTTCGTCATCCTAGCTTTCTTGTCTGTTTTTTTTCTTTTCACGCTAATTCTTCGTCTCTGATTCCTTTGAAACTTTAAATCGTTAAAAATGAGGGATGAATTTGGTAGGGTCATAGTCGGAGAAGGATCATGAAGGTCCAGCGCTGAGAAATTCTGGTCCACAATATATGAAAATTTATGATTTGATTTGTTTAATTTGTTTTTAATTTTCTATTTTATTTTTTTTATCTTTCTGAAGAATAAACTATAAAAAGAAACTTTGATACTTCTTATAATTGATAGGCTAAATATTTATAAATTCTTTTAGTTTCAATTACGTTTAATTTACTTGATTAATCTTTGAATTAATTGAAAATTAAAGTACTCTTAAAAAATGAATAATAAGTATATAAAATAATGCAAGCTTAACACTTATTTTCAACAATTAAAAATTTCACAGATCAAGTTAGGTGAGAAATTTGCAACATTTGAAGAATTCTAAGCTGAATTTCGAAATTTCAACAAATCTTGGTCATATAACCTTTGTACAAGTAAATTAAATTTGCAATTTGTATTTTTTTCTAATCATTATTTTCATTTCAAATAAAGTTTTTCAAAAATATTTATCTTTTTATAGCTTCATTATTATTTAAAAGATATTTTATTTTTCTGAAGATATTATTATAGATATTATAGATTTTATTTTTCTGTAGTATCGTTGAATACTAAATCATAATGTTAGAAATGTGTTTAGTTAGACTTTAGACTTAAGACTTTAATTGTTTGTGTTTTATATTTTAGTTTAGGGATAGTTGTTGTTTGTAAATTAGGAAGACGCGCGCGCGCACAATTATCTATAAAAAAACTTTATCTTATATTATTAAGTCAGCTTTCAAATAAAGACTAAATCAAAACGATTTGTTACTTTTCTCTTTTTTCAAAGATTTAACAATTTAATATACAGATAATTATTTTTTACAAGACATTTCTAAGGAAAGATATTTTATCTATCCGTTGCATCTTCCTTTTATTTAGAAACTAAAATTTATTTTAATTTAAAGAACTAAGTAAGTTAACAATTTTTGGAATCGAAAAAAGAATTTTTTCAAAAATATCTCGATGATTTTTTTTGGAAGTATTATTCATAATTCTAATCCATAAAATCAATTTATGCTGAATTTTTTTAATTTTTTTTTTAAATTTCATTTTATTCACTTTGTTATAAATAATCACTGCAAATATATACTCAATTATTTTTATAACTTTGTTAACAATTTCGAAAGAAAAATCTAAAATTTGATTGACTAAAATCTGACAATTGTCGTTTCTTATATTTAATGTTGTCATAATTTCGGGTTTTAGTTTCTTGTAAAATTCGCTGGATAAAATCTTTGCATTGAAATTTGATTTTAAATTTAAGAGAACTTTTAAATTGTTTTTTACCCAAAATTTGAAATTGTACATTTTTATCACATCATTTGACCATTTTTCTTGAAACTGATAAAATACCATTAAAAACTCATCTACCATTTGGCATTGACTATGATTCGAATAGCTTTTAAGACAGTTCCAACAAAATTTATATCCACAAAAACACACCATGCTAAGACATCCACCATTTTTTTCAATAAACGACTTACATTTTGGACAAAATTTTCCTTTAATTGTTAAATATTTATGATTTCCGGGTTCATTTATATATTTTAAATAAAATAAAAATTGGTCGCATGTCAATGGAAAATGTGACTCTAACTCACAGGCCATGCACATTGAATAACCACAAACGCATTTAGGAAACTTAAATCCGCAATCTTTAACAAAATAATTTCCGCAATCCTTGGGACACTTGATTAAGTTTTTTTCACGCATTTTTGTAGCACAATAAATATTCTCATATCGATCAAATTTTTCTTTTGGCAAAAGAAGTTCCAAAAAATCTAATTTTAGGAGTGTATCACAATTTTTAAAGCAACATTTAAATTCGCTTTTTGGAAAATTTGCTTTGGTATAGTTTTTCCAACATTCAAAACAGCAGCCATGATGGCAGTCAGATAAAACTAGTTTAAAGTCAGAATTGTAATAACAAATTTCACACTCATAATTTGAGTAAATTTTTCGAAAAGAAATAATATTTTCGTTTGGATTTTCTAAAGGAAGTTGTTCAATGGAGCAAATAGGATCTTCGAATGTATTGAGAACAAATTGACCATCACTGTTGAAAGATTTGATAATTTTTTTTAAATTGAATAAAATGTAATTTTTGGAATTAAAATTTTCGGTTGTTTTTTTCGCATAGTCGACTATGAAATCTTCGTCTAATATTATCTTGCGTTTTGTTCTTGTTTTGAGAGTTTTTCGAATATGTCTGTCATAACTTTTCTTGACATGAAACTTCAAAGTTTCTTGTTTAAAATACAAGTTGTCATTTTTTTTTTACAAAGTTCTTTGGTAAATTTAAAAACCACTTTTTCCTCAACAGTTTCATCTTTGAAAATCGTTATTTCTTGCTCTTTGACAGATTTTTTTTCTTTTCCAATTTCTGGCCTAGAAAAAATTTTTGACTGAAGACTATATTTTGCTCGCCAATTTTTGTTCTTGTTCAGATTTAGATAAACATTTGTATTATCTTCAAGCTTAACATGACATATTTCTTTATATTTTTTCTCCTTTAGTTTTTGTTGCCTTTTTTTTGAATATCGGTTGGATGATTTGAATGCATAATACACTGACTCTATGGGATCTTCTTCCATTAGGTCTCAAAATAAGCTGATTAAAATAAAATGCTAAATTATAATTTCGATTGGAAATTATATAGAAAAAAATAATTTCACAATTTTCAAAAATTTTTTAAAAAAGAAAGAGAGTAAGATCGGATTGTGAAATTTAAACATAATTTACATTTTTCAAGATATTTTAAAACATCAATTGATAAATTTAAAATTTTTATGATTATTAAAAATCGTAACTGATGCCTAAAAAATTTTAACAATACCAATTTTTATTATTTTATTCAAACTTTAAGTTTTTTATAAGGAAAATATTTTTTTATTCTCGAAGCACAATAATTTAAAATTACTTTGTTTGTTGTTAAAAAATTTCTGTGTTAAAAAATTTTTTTTCGAGATTTTTAGTCAAAAAAATATTTTTCTTTTTCTATGTTATTAAACTTAAAAATTGAGAAATTAAATATTTAATTCAGATTATTTTTTCAAATTCATGTTGATGGAGGTTGTTTTTTAGATATATTGAGTTATTCATTTTTAAATTATAAAGAAAAGTTATATAACTTAAGGGAAATAAATTGCTAATATCTAATCCTAATCCTAAGTGACGAAAATTTCAGATTCATTTCTATTTATTAATTCAAAACATTGATTTAAATCCAATTTGGAATTAGAACTATTTATAGTTAATTTTTAAAATTAGAAAAATGATTATTAAGATTTAAAAAAAAGAAAAAAATGCTTAAAAAACCTTCAAGCGTTCTTTTCCTAATAAATTAATTTATTCAATATTTTTCCAATTTTTAATTGGGCTCATTAAAATACTAAAAATGTGAACTATTTTTGTTCCATATAATAGGGTTGAGATGAAACCTAATTGACTAAATAAAAACATTTAATAAAAAAATAATTAAGTTTTATTAAATTTAACTCAGTAAGAAAACAAATCTTCAGCCTCAGAGCTTAAATACTCAAAGCCTTAAAAGATGTAAATTAAATACAGCCTGATCTCGATTTTGTTACCACTTATTTTGTGAAATTTTTTGGTGTAAAAAAATAAATAACAAAAAATGTAATATAAGCTCGGAATGATTAATTTTTATTAAGAAATGGAATTTAATTTTTATTAATCTGTAATCGAACATAATAGTTTTCCTTAATTTTTTATTACCAAATTCAGTTTAAATTTTTGTGAGAAGAGAAAATCTTCTTTTTAATTTATTTAATAGTGCCACGTTATTGAACTATGATGTGATATAAAATAATTTTTATTAAGTTTACTCCTTAACTGCAACGTTTTTTTATTTATTCAACCATTGAAGAGGAATTTTGATTCAAATTTTTTACCTAAGAACTTTTAAATTTAAATTTTATATATATATCTCTTTTTTTTTTCTGCTCCAAACTAAATCTTTTTAAAAAAATTAATTAAAAAACCAAAATAAAGTTAAAATAAAATAAAAAAAAACTTAAAAATATAATATACTTTTATTATAAAGATACTTTTTTTAGTTAAAACTTTATTACGAGTTTATTCCTAAATATTTCACATTGAATTTTTGCTTACTTTTAATTTCCCATATATTTAATTATTAATAAACGGAATTGAATATAATAGCTTATTTTTTTAAGATGAATATAATAGCTTAATTTTTTAAGAAAAAGAGATACAGTATTCCCTCGTTCGATATTGCAGCCTTAGAACCCGAAATACAACTTTGACGCAGGCAATAAACACCATCTCGTCCATGTTGAAACATTCTTAAATTACACAGCATGCGTCAAAGTTGTGTTTCGAGTCTTAGCCCACGTTGAAAGTAAAGATTTTTAAATTTTAGTTCGGCATTTAGGCTTGAGATTTTTCCAAAAAATAAAAAAAAAATAATTATTTTTCTAATTTTTTTTTATTCAATTCACAACGCTGGGTCAAATGTAAAATTCAACTCTAATTCGACAGAAACTCTATTGTTAGTGCTGCATTAAATTAAAAATCTTTACTTTTAACGTGGGCCAAGACTCGAAACACAACTTTGACACATGCGGTGTAATTTAAGAATGTTTTAACATGGACGAGATGGTGTTTATTGCCTGCGTCAAAGTTGTATTTCGGGTTCTGAGGCTGCAATATCGAACGAGGGAATACGATATTAAAGAGATAACCGATAAAGGTGATTTTTTAATTTTAAGTCAGTATCTTAATAACTATCTTTTTGACATTATGTAAACACATTGGTTAAAATTAGACATATTTAAAGAAAAAAATCGCAGAAATCTTAAATATTTTAATAAACAATTATTTTATTATTGTGTCATATTTTTTTTTCAAATTAACATTTACATATATTTTTCATCTTTTTTAAATAATTAATAGAAACAAATTAATAGAAACAAAAATTACTTGACAAATGTCATTAATAGCTTTTTATTTTTATTTGTAATCTTTTTTTTCAAACATCGCCAAGACAAGCGTTATTTAATGAAATTAATAAAAATAATAATAATTGCCGTCGGTTAATTGACCATGGCAATTTTTTTTCTTTATAGTTAGCTAAATTTTTCATACCATGTTAAACTATTGGGTCCATTGAAGAAAAATCGCTGTATTTTTGAATATTAAGATAGATTTTTAGGGTATAGGTTGAAATTCACATAAAGTGAGTTAACAAAAACATAAACAAAGAGACAGACACATAAATTTTTTTTATTTTATTGAGACGTGAAAAAAACATATAGAAATATTGTATAACTGTTAGAAAAACATAATTCAATTTTATTTACCGAAGTAAAAAAGTGAATTAAAAACATAAATATTTGAGCCGTAATTCATTATCTTAAAAAGAACATTAAGACTTTATACTTTTTTAAAAGACACACAAAAAAACTAAAATCATTTTCTTGTTCACTAGAGATAATTATACTTTTTTTTAGTTAAAACTTTATTTCGAGCTTGTTCCTAAATATTTCAAAGATTATGGTTACCTCCAGGAAAGAATTTACGCTTAATATATCTTAATCGCAACAAACGCTATAAGAGGAAAAAAATAATTGTGTTTTTCTCAGATGAAAAATAAACTTATGTTTTTTTTCACTATTGAAGAAACAATTTATGTTTTTTTAACTTATTCAAAAAATAATGCTAAACATTTATGTGTTTTTTCTCTACCCTAATATGTTCAACTTTCATTTTCATATTTATGTGGTGTTTTTTAATTTTCACTTTTTTATGTGAGTTTAATCCTCTACCGATTTTTAGGTTAAGATCAGCATTTTCCTTATTATATCTTGAAAGACCATCGAACAACACTTTTCAATTGATCTCTTCATTTTCCACTTGCAAAGCCAGTGTTCTAATTTATCTTAGTATTTATTGATCTTATTTTCTAAATAACCTTGTTTCTTATAAATAAAAAAAGTGACAAGTTACTCAGCAAAAAGGATGCGAGTGCTCGTTAACCATTGATTTTTATTTCATTTAGAATAAATATATTTGTAAAAAATATTTTAAATTAAATTTGAAAGTTGCTTTTAATTGACTGTGAATACTTGATCGCAATAAATTTATTAAAAATAAAAGACTCAAACAATTAAATAAAAAAAAAAGAAAAATATAAATAACTTCAGAGTCGAAAGATTTTTACTGTAAAATTAGTTTTTAATTAATTGAAAATCAAACAAATTCTTGTTCGATAATATTTTTGATATCACTTAGACAAATTCTTCCTGCACTATCAATGTCAACATTGCTGAAAAATGATTTTGTTTCTTCTTCGCCAAACTTGCGTCCAATTCTATGGTATATTTTTGACATAATTCTCTCGGCTTCACTCAACGAAACAGTCTCATCCGAGTCCAAGCTAAGCACCCTAATTAAATCTTTCAAAAGATTTTTATTCTTTTCCCGCTGATTCTCAAGTTCAACAACATTTTTATTAAAAGATTCAGATTTTCTTAACAAGTATCTATATTCAACAAGTCCTTCTCGTTCTAGATCGACTAGACTCAACGCATAGACGTCGCCTTCTAATTCATAAATAGAATTGGATGAAGATTCGGCAGCTAGTGCCAGACCAGTCGGCGGCTTTATTTCTTTGACAAAATTTGGCAACTCTATGGCTTTTTTTAGTGTCGATCCATAACGCTGAACATACTCTAATGGATTAGCTTTCACTATTCCCAAATCCTTGAATTCTTTTTGAATACGAACTTGAGGTGACTGCCATTGAACAATGATATTCTTGGTCGTTTGAGAAGTCGAGTCCGTGTCACTAGAACGAGCAAAAATAACTTTTCGCTTGACCTGTCTGTACGGCAACCATCTCTCAATTATGATCGATTGAGGTTTATTTGGCAATGGGGCCAAGCGTTCAATGATCACTTTTCTGGGCGGAGGTGGTACTCTTTTGCCAGATATAGTGATTATTTTTTTTCCTTAAAAAAAAAAATTCAAAATTTAATCTAAAATAAAAAATTAACAAATGCTTACCGACTTGAGGAGGAGGAGGCGGAGGCGCCTCGCGAATCACAAGCGGTGGAGGCGTCGCAGGTCTTGGGGGTTGTTGGCGGATGACAAGTGGTGGAGCTGGCGGCAGGAACAAATTTGGTTCTTGTTGAATAAGAATAGGTCCCGGTGGAGGAGGAGTCGGTGGTCTCAAATATCTTATAGCTACTTCTTGATGATAGACTACGCTTTGGTTTGTTTTTTTGTGGATTATTTCCGGGTTGGGATCATCATTTATTTTGTATTGCGATAATGGAATTGCACCTTTCCAGTTAAGACTCTCGGTCCTGTTAGCCCATATGCCCTTCTCGCCATTGACCACTATTTCTTCGGTCTCTTTTAATCTAATAGGCTCTGAGCTCTTCAATATTGCTGCTTCAACTCGGCTAGGTTCATCATCCTTGTTTGGATTTCGGTATTGGACTACTTTGTCCGATGTGTAGTGACCATCTTGTCTTGATTGTCTGATACTCAATGAATTTATGTTGTCCACTTTTAGACGAGAATTGGTTGAAGTAATTATGTCCATCAGTGCAAAGTCCTGGGCAAGTCTATTGTTGCCTTGAAGTCCGCTAGCTTCCTTGAGCAATATTCGTTCTTGGTCTGTTATACTCATGTTTTCGCGATTTGTCATTAGATTTTTTGAAAGTAATTTTACTCTTTTTTTTATTAAGTTTCTAAAATATAAAAAAAATAATTGAATAGACAAACAACCCTAATAATTGGGTTTGAAAGTTAGCTAACCTAGTTTACTTTGGCAAAATAAATATTAAAAAAAATTGGAATAAAGATTTGGAGCCTTTTTCAATTAGATCAGCCGAGCGGCTAACTCGAGGTCTATTGACAAATTTTTATTTCAAACAAAAAAAAAAGAAATCTACCATCTTACAAAAATTTTTTATACCCAATTTATTTTCAAAAATTAAACAAAGTGTGACCGTTTGCTTTAAATTGAATTGAAGATTTTAAAAGCGTCAAATTTAGCTATTAGGAATATTGGTCTCTTTCATAAGATAAAAATTTGTAACACCCATTATATTTTTGTTTGTTTTATTAACTTACAGGTATAAATTTAGTATCGGTATTAATAAGTCTAATAACTATTGTTTATTTAATGCTTTCAAATAAACGTCAAGTAAATTATTGTTTTTAAAATGGTCAAATTTATTTGCCACTCGAAGTCTCACCATTGGCAAAAATATTTCAAATATTTTAATTTTTCTTAGGACTTTAAATTGCCGAGAATTTTTTTTTCTTTTTGAAAATCGAGTTTTAGCTTGATATTTTGAATCAAGCGCCCTGTTTCTCAAGTTAAACTTGTCTTTGACTTTTGTTACATTTAGTTTATTTGGAAATTAATATATACTAATTTTAAGCCTTTCATGCGTAAAAAGTGCTCTGAACTATTCGAAATTGCATGCAAGAAATTTTGAATAATTTTTGAAATTAATGAAAAAAAAATAATTATCTTTTAGCACGGAATACACTTTCATATCTAAATAATTAACAAAAAGATATTGCTCAATATTTTAGCTAAAAAAATATTCTTAGCAAATAATTATTAGACTATTTTTTTCAACTCTCTTTTTTATTTAGATTCTCTTATTGATACCACTTCAAGAGATCTGATTTTGACTTAAAGATAAAAATACAAATAATTAAAATTATAAATAAAAAATGTACAAATTTTGCAATTAAATTAATCTAATATGAACTACTTGTTTAGATAAGCAATTGATTCTTTAAGATTAAAGACCTGAGTAATTCATTTCCAAAAATAAAAATATTTTGCAAATTTTTATTCTTTAGATTTTAACCTATTATTAAAGATCTAAAAATTAAAAAAATTTAAACTTTTCAATCGGTTTGTCAAATGATATTGTTTTTGTATTAATTTTCTATTGAACAAATGACCAAACTTTTAAAAATCCAAAAATTAGAAATACCCCAGCGAGAAAATCTTAAATTAAATTCAAATGGTTTTCTAAGTCGTGCACTGCGGCGTTTTCGCATAGTCTATTTGTCAATTTTTATTTTAATTTCTCATAAGCTTCTCTCTTAGTCTAAATAATTCAGATCATTAAACGAAAGAGAACACTAAAATTAAATATATTTTTCTCTTTCGATTCTTAATATTCAATTTCTTGAAATTGATCAAAGTAAAAGCCTTAGAAATACTAAAAATTTAGAAGATTTTAAGTCAGTTAACGAATACAAAAAATTTTAACCCCTAAAGGTAACTTATTCACTCAATCTTTGGCTTATTTTTTGATAATCAATCTTGAGAATTATCTTTTGGTTAATGCAAAATAAAATATTTAATCAATATTGAATTCAATTGAAATGTGTAAAAAGCTTTTATGTCCCAGTTTTTCACTCTCTCTTTTTTTTCTCACTAGATCAAAACTAAAAGATTTTCTGACTTAGTCATTTCATCAGATTGTTCTATAAATTGGTCAGTAAACATGATTTTTTTTTAATTTATTAATTCGAAAGACTAAAAAAAAATTGGTCAAATAGAACCTGCTTATGCTTTTATAAATTTAAATTCATAAAATATAATTAGTTAAATTAAAATGAACAATCTAGTTTTAAATAAACATTAATAAAAGAAATCTTTAATTAACTAAAATATGAAATTAAAAAAAAAACAAATTGAGTTTCATTTACTCATCCTATTCCGAGAGTTATCAGATATTTTTCAAGTAATTTTCCAAAACCCTTCTAGTTAACAAGACTGTATAATTCTTTGATTAAAAAATAAAAAAATTTACTATTTTATCAGATTTCTATACAAAAAACATGATTTGTATTGATTTTATTTTTTAATTTTTTTCAACAACCAAAACGCTACATGTTTTTATGATTGGTCTAGAACTTTAAATAAAATAAAAGGTAAAAAATAGTTTTATAATGAAAAAAATGCTAAAAAATCAAGGTATTAAAAGTTGAGCATAATAAATTGACAAAAAAATTAATGTTTAAATGATCGATTAGAAAGCGTCGGCTAAAGCATTTTTTAAATAATCAATAAAAAGAGACATTTGTTTCAAAGTTAATTTTTTAAATAATATTCTCGAAGCAAATGGCTTCATTTGGTTAATTTTTTTGGTGACATTCAGGCAACTTTTATGATCTAGACTTGTTAAATAAAATGGTCTAGTAATTGTAAAGTTTGTATACTTTTATCTTATTTGAAATTTCGAAATTTTATTTTAAAAAATATGGTTACTTTTTAAATTTGAACAAACTCATTGATTTATAAAAAATATCCTCTCGAATTTAATACATTTTTAATTCAGTTTGAAAAAAAAATTCATAAAATTACACAAACTTTATTTCTTTTTTTGTTTTTGATTCAAAATATTTTATTTGCTCCAAAATCATGTCGATGTCTAATCTCGAGATAAAAGGATAGTTCAGATCCTCCTATTAGATTAATTTGAAATATCGAAGAGTAAAAACTGATTCATTTAATTTATTTAAACTAATAAAAACTTTAAAAATTAGAAAAAAGAACAAAATCCTTATGTCTTATAATTTGATTTTGGGTAAAACAAAAATTAAAATTATCAAGTATTTGATACTTATATTTGAGCTTATTTTTTATATCATTTTTTAATTTTGAATCAACATATTCAGTTTGAATAGGCAATAATTTAATCCATAAATTTAGATAAATTTTTTTTTAATAAAAAATAGGTAAAAGTTAAAAGTTTTATCAAATCTTTTTAAAAAATTTAAAAAATTTAAATTAATTTTTTGTGCAAAAAAAAATCATCTTTTTATTGTCAGTTTTTGACTTATTAGTGTTCAATTAAAACGTATACTTTTAATTCTTTTTAACTAATGATGATTCTTAAAGGGCCCGTGAAAGATTTAGAAATTGTGTTCATATGAACTCCGGTTCATTCGATGAGAAAATAATTAATGATAACGAGAGATATGAAGAATAACAGCCAAAAATTAATTTATTTAATACATCAGATGATGAAAATCAGGATGAGATAAATCGCCATATAGTTGAAACTTGAAAGAATTGAATCTGTTATTCGAACTGTAAATGAATTTGATGAAAACGATCCAAAAAAATGTATTTTGTATTTTATTATTTCTAAATAATTATTTGTGTAACTAAAGTCATGTGATTGAAATTTCAATTTTTTTTTAATAAAAAAGATCTGACGCAATAAAATTTTAAATTAAATTAATTTATTAAACTTTTATTGAGTTTCCTACAAATTGAATTCTGGATCATGTGAAAATCATGGAAAAAAAGCTTATCAATCTTTATGAAGCCTAAGTATGTAACTTAAATAAATATGCATTTGATAATTTATGATTTTTCCTTTAAAAATTTTTCGCTTAAAATTTTGAAGAATTTCTTTAAAGAATATAAAAATTCTTAAGGGTTAATATTATAGGGAATGTTTATTTCTGAAAATTGATCGTTCAAAAAATTTTGGTTTTGTGAAATTCAGTGCAAAATGATAAAAAGGACAGAAAAAATGTAAAAAAAATTAAATGATTTTTTTTCTAAAGGTTTAAAGTTAATTCCGTAAATGCAACATAGTGCAACATTCAAAGTTGCATCAAATATCAAGGTCTGCTAAATTTGCAGAGTTTAGCAGAAATCAAATTTCAATATAATCAAGCGTAGGGCATTTTGCAGAGATTTTGCACATCATTAGCAGACTTTTACAGTTGATGCAACTTTTCTGCATTCACAAAATTAATTTTAAACTTTTAGAAAAAAAGTTATTTAATTTTTTTACACTTTGTTCTGTTCTTTTTTACTGAACTTCACAAAACCAAAAATTTTAAACTTAATTAATAAAAAAACATCAAAAATTATTTAACAGGCATTGTTATTTTTGAATGCAAAATTTCTTTGTTAATTCGGTAAAACCTTGCGGATGGAGTTTTTGTGTAAAATGGTAGACTTAATAAATAAATAAATATTTTTTAAATTGATAAAATTTTAACTCGAGAAAATATCAAAATTGTTTATTGTATTTAGTGGGCTTTACTTAAAAAATCGGTAATTTTAGATTGATATTTAAGTATTGTGATTTCTAAAATTAAACAAAATAATAAAAGAAAAATGGAATCTAAAATAGATTATAAACCATTTTTTGACATGGATTTATGGTAGGTTAAACCATTCCCCATAGTTTTTCATGATATTAAAAAGATAGGAGTAAGCTATTCACTTAGAATAAAAATTATGACATTAAATACAAATGCTCTAAATTTCTAGTTACAAAATTAAACCCATATCATTATCCACATCCTTTACAAGGAACTAACTATCAATATTTGGCAAAAAATTAAGGTAATATCACGAGTTCCTAGTTATATTAAAATAAAAATTCAACTCAGCTAAAAGTGGTGGTACAAAGGATTATCAGTTGCAACAATCTAAAAGGAAAAAATTCAGTGTTCAACATTCTTCCATTAGTCGATAATTGTCTAAAATGAAAATTTCTTATCAAAAATGTGAAAAAAAACGAAGTATGATGAACAAAGGCACAAAAAAACTGTCGAAAACTCGTAAATCTCTTTTAAAATGAGCAAAGTATCGTAATTTTGGATGATGAAAAAAATTTTTTTTGCTGTTAATGAAATGCCAGGAAATGATGGGTATTGTACAGTTGACAAAGAAAATTTCCAGAAAATATTCGTTTCACTGGAAAAGAAAAGTTTCCAAAAAGTTAAAAGTGTCTGAATTTTGTGTAACTAATTATGCAGTACCCGTTATTGAAAGGTATCAACTAATGCTAAACCTTCAAGCGAATAATCTTGAAATTGGAAGGCAGCATGGACTCGTTAGAAAGAAAACATGTGTCTTGAACTAACCTGAAACCCTTGAATGATCACGAGTACATGTATTATGTAAGATAACTACATTCCTAAGAAATATATGGTATGAAATGAGGATGAATGGGACTGGCAAGGCTTAATGAAAGAAGAGTGAGAAGAGATTTGATTGAAATGTACAAATTAGTGAATGAATTAGAATAGTTTGACTTGATAAGGGATCTGGTGAATAGATCAGAAAAAAAGAGCCCTTCTGTGGCGCTAAGAGAGAACATAATCAGAGTAAATATAGATAGTTTCCCTGCTCCACGATTTTGCTGCTGCGGTGAGTTCTAGACATGCCTTTTTCTCAAACAGAAATGCTGAATTGGAATATGCTGCCAGAAAATGTGGTAAAATCTAAGTCAACCACTGGTTTATAAGCGACTAGATGAATTCGATGGAATCGGATGCTCCAGTCCATACTGCCGAATGGCGGTGATGAGCTCAGACACTCTACATGTTATGAGTCGCAGCTAGAACAACTGCTTGAAAAATATAACAAAAAGGTATTCAAGCTAAATAATTCAAATTTCTTTAGTCTCTCTTTTTAATCTAAGGGAGAATTGTAATAAAAAACATTTAAAGAGAAAGTGAGTAAGTAGTTCGTCTTTAGTGAAAATTTTCATACAATTTTGAAAAATCATGAAAAAAAGTGCGATGCTTCAAATTCATTTTTTAAAATAATAAAGGATATTATTTCTTCTGCTAGCATATTTTTGATAGTAATGATAGTAATTATTTTCTTCTGCTAACAATTTTTTTTCACCTGCTATTAAAATTATTTATGATAGCAAAAATAAAAGTATAAAAAAATAATCATAAATATTTATATAAAATTTTATTCATATTTAAGTTGAAAAGGAGAATAAAAAAATTAAGCTAAGTACCGAAAAAAATATAAAAATTACTTATGGAAATATCAATTTAGTTTTTTCGCTCTCTTTTTGATTTTCTGACAGAACTATTTTCTGTATTTCTTTTTTTAGTTGTAGAACCACGAGGTCTGCCACGATGTTTTGGACCATTTGAAGATTTTTGTGCATCAGCTTGATAATTTTGACCAGAATTTTAATCAATCGGTTCATCTAATTGTAAAGTATTTGATAAGTTTTCACTATTTAGACCATTGGATAAAACGCTATAATCTTGAAACGAATTTTCCAAAGGAGTAGCTTGCCTGAAGTTATCAATTATTTGTTTATATATCATTTTTCAAGTTAATTAATTAAGTAATTCATTATTTAATTTTTTAGGAAGCATAAAAAAAATTAGCTATCATGTGTAAAAATTTAGCTTTCATTAATTAATTTTTTTTACTAGCGGAAAGAAATAGATCTCGAAATGAGAGTTAATTTTGCAATCTTATCACATTAAAATTAAATAGATTAAAGCAAATAAAGGACATTTAGTTTTTATTGCTTTAAAACAAAAACCTTTTAATTTATATGCTAAAATGTTTCTCTTATAAAAACAGTTTCATTAAGCTACTTGTCGAGGAATATAGTGGGTCGTGGTCTGAAAACACAGCTAAAGTATCGGTTACCTCTACTCCGGTAGGAGCCTTTTTCTCTATAATTCGAATTGCGTATGCGTGTACTGTCCTAATTAGTTTATATTTGATTCTTAGCTTTTTTAAGATCTGATATGAGAACAGGATTCTTTTATATAGTTATTTAGAAACTATCAAATTTTTTGTCTTCTTTCTTTTCTTCTGTCTTTCTTTTTTCTTTTTAAATTAATTTTTAAATAAAAATAACTGTTAAAAAAAAAACTAATTAAGTCGAGGTTAAGACTAAAAGTTGCTGATACAGTGCTGCTACGATCATTTATGGACAAAAATTTGTATTATACAACTTAAATATCTTCTAGTCAACTTTTCAATTTTTTAATTATTCATTTTTATAACTCATTCAACTATTCGACTCCTAGTACTTTTTTCGCTAGTACTTTTCTCGGTAGCGAAAAAAAGTCAATTTTGTAAGATAAATATTTTATTAAATAAAGCCATTAAAAAAAAAGCCAATGAATTGTCTAATTTAGTCTAAAGTTTCTTATTCATCAGAGCCAACATTACAGTCTTCGTCTTCAGAATCACTTTCGTCAGATTCATTTCCTTTAAGAGTTTTAGTTTTCCTAAAGATAAATAAGAGCATTACGTTCTTAATATAACCATCCAAAGTTAAATCATTGCTCAATAACATCTTTCTAAATCGATCGATCGATAGATAATTTTAGAGAGATGATCTCTCAAGGTTGTTCCGAAGCGAGGCCTCATACAACCTACATTTTTTTTATATGGATCAAAAAGGAGAGAGGAAAGGGAGAAGATATTGATAAAAAAAAAATTAAAATTAAATTAATTTAAAATTAAATGAGGTTTACATAAGCACTGAAAAAAAGAAAAAAATTTTTATCTTTCTAAATGAATTGAATTGATTGTCTTTAAATATGTCCAACTTCTGTCTCGACGGAGGTGGTTTGCCTTCTAATGAATGCTCATATTTGAGGTAAGGAGCGGCTTCTTGTTTTTGAAACACTTCTATAGCTCTATAAATGTTTGGATGGGCTATTCCGACAAAAGACTTTAGCATAAAGACATTACCAATTCAATTCAACTATTCAATTATTCTTTTTTTTCAATTCAAATTAAACAAAATATATTTAATGAAACGTATGAAAAAGATAAAATATAAAACAAATTATGATTTGGAGTATTTTTTGATTTTTGATACAATCAAATATTTTATTTATGTGATAATTACCGTGATTTAAATGAATTAAAAACTCAAAAATGTGAACAAATTTTTAGCCATATTTCAAGATATAGACACTCAGTGAAACATTTTACAAATAATTATTTTCTTCTTTTATATTTGTATATTTCAAGGTTTAAATAAATGCCTAAGTTTAAAAGGAAAATAAATAATTAAGAATAGTAAAAAAAATAAAATTATGGTAAATTCACAATATTTTACCATGTTTATATTTTTCATAGCGTAAAATAACGATAAAGTGCCGATTCGACGAGCGGATTTCTGGTAATTTCACGTTAATTTACGTAAAAATTCGAAAAAATGAAAAGGCCAAAAAAAAGCTCAATTTTTTGAATTTTTTATTATTTTCTAATAAATTTTGAAAAAAGTAGTTTCTATTCATTTGATTATATTTTACCAAATCTATTAAATCTTTAATCTATTAAATTTTAAGAATTAAATTTAAGAATTTTTAGAAGCAACATGCTATATTAAATATTTTGCCAAAATATCGCTATACAAATATTGATCGATATTATCTTTAAATAGCTTTTTAATGGACGTTAATAATGGCCCACTCTTTTTTAATAAAAACAACATCTTTTTTTTAAACCAATTATCTTTTATTTATTTTTATTCTTTTATAATAAAAAATATCTATTCTAATAAAACATAGA
>QEOQ01000043.1:57724-127296 GCA_010279815.1 Brachionus plicatilis | reverse complement strand
CTTTTTTTGTTTTTTTTTTTTAAATTCTTTTGGTAAACAAGTAAAACAAACCCAATTTGAGCACTTTTCACAAGATAACCATTTTGATCAGTTTAATTTTTTTTATAGACTGAATTTCTTTGTTCTGTGACATTTTAAGCTTCTTTTTATGTTTGAAATAAAAACTCGGTTTTAAAAAATAAATTTTTTTGAGAGTGAGAGAGAGAAAATAATTTTACAATTTTTTAATTATTAAAAAATAGCGTCACTGCATTTTATAGTCTTATTCGGTTAAATGGGTTAAATATTTTTTGGACTAATTGGGTGATTTTTCGGACCAATAGGGTTAAACATATTTAACCTTTTAAGCCCTAAAAATAACCTCATTAGATGAAGCCCTAAGGACATAACCTAAAATTCTGAAATAATTCTCTTAGATACTTTAACCTGTGCTGAATCTAACGGGCTAAATAGGTTAGAGCCTAAGTATTACCAAGGACCTTAAAACACCCTTTTCCCAAATTACTAAATCGAGAGTTTTTCACCTTATTAGGCGTAGTCGAACTTTAAGAGAAAATAAGCATGTTACGAATTTTTTAAAAAATATATCACACATATCATTCGATTCCTCTCCTCAAGTTCTACATATTAAGATATCTTTTAATGAAGCAGTTTTTAAAATTTAGGAGATATAGAAGGTTTTCAAATTCGGTCACACTATTAACCCATAACCCCTTTAGAAAAAAAAAGTCTTTATTAGAGACTCGGGGTTTTAAACTTAAAAAAAAATTAAATATAAAAAATATTTATTGAGTTTTTTTTATAGATGCGACGTTAAAGTTATGGTAAAATAAATATTAAAAATATTAAAAAAGTTTAATTTTAATTATTGACCCGGCATTTAAATTTAAAAATTTAAGACAAAAAAGAGAAAAAAAAAATTAAAAAAAATTATTTTTTCGATTTATTCATAGAACCTTTCTTTCTTCCTAGTGGCTTTCTAACTGAACCATTCTTGTTGTAAACAAATTTGGGTGGATCGTTTCAAACCATCATTATATCTAATGGGATTTGTACTGATGATATACATTGGGAAATATTTGGTGTTTGTGAAATAGGGCTAAATTTACTTGAGACGATGATTACCAAAATATAGTCAGAATAATAATATTCCCATTGTTGTCGGTACACAGCAGGGTCACACCGTTCAACGTTTGCCATTGCAAGATATCCCAATACAACAAAATATAGAAAATACTTCAACAAGTGTTAGTACGCCATTTGTTTGCAACAAGAATGGTTCAGTTAGAAAGCCACTAGGAAGAAAGAAAGGTTCTATGAATAAATCGAAAAAATAATTTTTTTTTTCTCTTTTTTGTCTTAAATTTTTAAATTTAAATGCCGGGTCAATAATTAAAATTAAACTTTTTTAATATTTTTAATATTTATTTTACCATAACTTTAACGTCGCATCTATAAAAAAAACTCAATAAATATTTTTTATATTTAATTTTTTTTTAAGTTTAAAACTCCGAGTCTCTAATAAAGACTTTTTTTGAAGTTCTGCTTTTCTATTTGAATTTCTATTATAAACGCTACGTTTTAAATATGTATCGACTATGTGACCCATAGGACTTTTAAAATAAAAAATTTAACATTGTGAGGTCTATGTTAGACCATGCACCAAATATCCTACTTATGGTATTAAAGCATGCGTCGCTAAACAAGGGGATACGGTAAAGATAATGGCTAGGATTTAAAGAAAAACAGAATATATTGATTTAAAACCAATGAATTAATTTTAGAACAATAAAAATAAAAGTGAAACAGAAAAAAAATATTATTTTTGAAAACTGAGAAAACTTTATTAATGAATGAATAGAAAACAAAAAGGAAGAAAAAAAACAAACATTAATTTAAATAATTCAAGTTGAGTTAATTCAGTAATTCAAATTCATAACTTTTATATTCATTAATTCAAACTAAATTTTTTTTATTTTTCCAATTAAAAAATTATAAAATTTCAAATATGAAAAAAAACTTGACATAACATGCCAAGTAATAGATTATGAAAAATGAAAAATTTTTTTCTCTATAATTAAAAAAATCTTAGATTTTATATTTTGATCTTTTGAACTTGATCTCGAAATGCTCCTTATTCGAACCGATATTCGAATAAGTAGCATTTCAAATAAATAGTAGGTTTGAATTAAATTTTTGAATATAAATATTTTTGAATAATATACTTGAATATTAATTTATTTAAATTAATAAAAATTTAATCTCTAAAACATTCGAATTAAAATTTGATAATATAAAATTTTCGGATCAAAAACTGAATATAATAAATATTCAATTTAATATTTGAAAATAAAAATTAATCAAAAAAAAATTTTATTAATAAATATTTAATTAAAAAAGAATTCATTAAATAAATTGAATTTCAATTCGATTTGGATACTAAAGGTGTGCCAGATTTTCATCAGTCAACACAACTCTTCTTACATTTTCTGAATTGCAATAGTACCATCCATCTTACCATGTATAAAAAAAAAACTATTCTGATTTAACCAACGCTACAAGAGTACAAGAAACTAAATTTTCAAATACTTAATTTTTCAAATATTCTACTCAAATTTTAATACTTTTAAATTATTAGTTGAATTTATCTAAAATTCAAGATGTTTTTTAAATTAAAGTTAAGTTCGAATTTTAATTTAAAAAAAGATAGTTTTCGAATTTAATTTCAAAAATAAAAACCTCCCCCCACAACATAGATATATTTAGTTTTGTTTTTCAGACTAATCAATAATTATTAAAATTAGGTTTCAATTTTTAAATACTTTTATTAAAAAAATTGAAAAATACATATAATACAAAAATAAAAAAAAGATAAAATTTAATGATAAAAAAAAATTAAGTAAAAAAGTTATTTTTAGGGACAAACTCTAAGCTTTGTTACTCCTGGCACTTAAATAATTTTTGATTTTTACTAAAATAATTTTTAACATGAACTAAAATAATTTTTGATTTGAACTAAAATAATTTAAATATTAATTTAGACTTAATATTTATTTTTATTTTCAAAAAAGCTTATTTTATTTTATTTTCCGTCCATTTTATAAATTCCTATATTGAGAATTTTTTGAATATTTTAAATAAATATTGAAACCAATCCCATTTAACATTATTATTATGCCACCAAAGTCTAAATTTATCCGTTCTCGCATTAGTAATTTTTTCAATCATCTCAACCTACTAAACATTGAATAAGTGTCTTGATTTAAAGCGTTTAAGGTAGATTAATTTAATTTAGTTATTTTAAAATTAGAAATAAATTTAAAAATTAAAAGACTGTTTAACATCTCTTTTAGTAATAAAAATTCAACTAATTGTGATACAAGGGAAATATCTAATGTGATCATCCTTCTTGAAAAAAAAATTCACAGTCAATTCCTCTGTTTCAGACTCTGATAAAAATAAAGATTTTTGATAATTATTATTATTTTTATTATTATCATTATTATTATGTATATATTACTGTATTTTTTTTCTCTCCAAAATTAAATCACATATTTGTAATTATAATTTGTATTTTCTTATGTTTAAAAAAAATAAAGTTTTCGAAAAAAATAGTGCTTGTTGTATATATTTATCAAATAATGAATTATAATAGTTCAGGTCCAATATTATTTTAGTGCTTTTTAGACATTAATTTAGTGCTTAGTAAAGATTATTTTAGTGCAAAATAAAAATTATATTAGTGCTTATTAAAGAATATTATAGTGTAAGAATGTTATTTATAGTGCAGCCTTGATTAATATAGTGCATGTAAATATTATAGTGCAATTTAAATATTAAAGTGCAACTTGTGATTATTTATAGTTCAGAATGTATTTGATGCCATAAATTGAAACTAAACTTAAATATTTTTTGATTGAAATTTTTTCGAATTTCATCATATTCAATTCTTTTATCTCATACCAAGCCATTTCGGACGGAGATTAGATAAACATAAAATTGAATAAAAAATAAAAGTAATGTGAATAACACATAAAAGTAAAATGTATTATTCAAAAAGAAAATATACACATATAAAAATAAAAATACACATAAAAATTTTCTAATCTATGAATTTCACATTAATATTTATTTTTGTTTATAAAAGCTTAATTAAAGTTATAAACATGAAAATACACTTATAAATTATTCAAATTAATTTGTACTTTCTGGACAAAAACAGTCCTTATTTAAAATAATGGAATATTTATCTCATAAATATCCATTAAAGTTTTCTACGCATTATTCTATGTTTATTTAATCTAAATACACAAACATTTATGTGTTTTTATCTTTTAAACTTTCATTATCCCTTGTGATTTTAAACTCTTCAAAATTTTTTTAATCAAAAATTAAATAATTTATGTCTAATGATATTTTTTGAATTTTGTTTTACTTTTAATAGAATTTAAGTACAGTGGTATTGATCGAGCTTTGACTTTACTCTTTTTTTACCATTTTTATTTTACGGTTAAACAAAAAAATAACTTAATTATTTACTACGTAAAATCAAGTAATTTTTATTAAGTTTATTATTATGATATTTTACTTCAATTTTCGTAAATTAACAAAATTTGGGATTGTTTTTGATCATAGTTATTTATTCAAAAAATTTAGAATCATCTTTTTTTTTCGAAATTAAATCGGGTTCATGATAGTAATATGTTATGCTGTTTGAGCAGATAAAACATTAATTTTTCCAAATGCCCAAGAATGACAATAATCTCAGCTAACTTTTTTTAACACAAATTTCTAATAAAATAACAATATTCTTTAAATTTTTAAAATTCAATTTTAATTCACTAAAATAATTTAGACACTTTGTTAAAATTACAAGTCACTTTTTTTTTATAATTGACAATTTTTTTGATTAGAAGGAATAAAAAAATTGTTGAAAAATTTAATTTTTTCTTCTTCATGTGTAAAATTGAGAAATAATTTTATTAGAAAAAATTTTATTCCACCACATTTTTTGAACAAGTCCATTATTTTTATTTAATCTCTGAACGTGCTCAATTTCGAACTGTTCCTAAATTATTTTTGAATTTCCTTTGTATTGGAATAGCCTAGTTGAATAAGTTAAAATTACACTAGTTCTTTTGAAAAATCGGTTGTTCAATGATTGAATAAAAATAATAGACTTGCTCAAAAAATTTTAAATTAATTTTTTTCTAAGAAAATTGTTTCTCAAATTTTTATAAGGATAAAAAAAAAAGATAAAAAAAATTGGATTTTTTTTAAAATCAGTTCCTGTAGAATCAAAAAAATTATCAATTGTAAATAGTGATGAAATCGGATGTCCAAATTCGAACCGATATTCTAATAATTTCGAATGAAAATTATACTTGAATTTAATTTTTGTAAATAATTGATTTTGAATGTAATACATGAAAATTTATTTATTCAAATTAAAAATTGAATCTCTTAAATATTCGAATTTAAATTTAAAAATAAAAAATTTTTGGATCAAAAACTGAATATAATAAACAATCGATTAAATTTTTGAAAATAAAAATTAATCAAAAAAAAAGTTAATTAAAAAAGAGTTCATAAAATAAATTGAATTTCAATTCGACTAGAATACTCAAAGTGTGCCAGATTTTCACCATTCAACACAACTCTTTTTAAATTTTCTGGATTACGATAGTGCCATCTACCTAACCCAGCACCAGAAAATAGTTGTTCTGATTAAACCAACGCTACAAAGAGTACAATAATCTAATTATTCAAAAAATTAATTTTTCAAATATTTTATTCAAATTTTAATATTTTCAAAAATAGATAGTTTTTGAATTTAATTTCAAAAATAAAAATAAATTAAATATAAATTCAATATTATTAAATATTCAGGATAATATTCGAGTCAACTTCTTTTTAAATGGTTTTTTTCAAATTTTGTATTTATTCAACTTTCAATTTGTGTCCAAAAAACTAACTCGATTTCATCGCTAATTATAAATAAAAAGTGATCTTTATTTTTATTTTTTTATTTTTAATTTTAAGTTTGTCAAATATTTTAGTGTATTGAAATTTAATGGTGTACATTTAAAAAATTTAACATATTTAAAAATATTTTTGAATTGTTCATAAAATGTGATACAATTTAACTTATCTGATAAAAATTTTTTCTAATAAAATTTTATTTTTCAATTTTTGTAGGGTGAAAAAAATAAGGAGAAAAAAAAATAAAAATTTTAGATAATTTTTTAAATAAAATTTTTTGAAGATAAAAAAAAAAAATTAAATTTTTTTTTAAAAATTTTTTTTTATCCAATGTACCTTTTATAAAAAAATTTTAATTTTTTACCACAATTTTCAGGTAATCAAAATACAGAAATGTTCAAACTAATTCACACACTGATCGAAAAAGAGGATGCACTGTACATAAAGCTTTTTTCACACGGCCAGGAGCTGACCACCGAGTCCAAGCTGCTGAGCGAACTGGGCCTCAAAGACTACCAGACAATCCACGTGAGCCTTTTTTCCAAATCTTTCCTCAACCAAACAAACAACGTGGCCAGCCGACTAGAGCCCGAAACACTGCCCATACTGATCCTGTCTCGCGAAGAAAACTTCAAGGCGCTGTTCAAGCTGCTCAACCTGCTGACCCGAATGTCGGGCCACGACCTAGAGTCCATGGTGAGAAAAAAAATCTGCCACCTGAGCCAAAAATGCTGGAAAATAATCAACATGCTGCCCTCCAGTGCCACGCTGCTCGCCTCCATCAAACAATCAAAAGACTTCAATCTGAGCGAGCTGCACCAAGAGCTGCTCGATGGGACCGGTCCGCTCAGGACCGAACCGTTCGACCTCGCCAAATCGGTCAGCTTCGACACACCATACCAGCTGCTCTACTACATCCAGCTAATTGAAGTCACCTTCACCCATGCCCACCCCACTCACCAAGACAAAAAAATGGCCACATGCACCAAGCACATCTACAAACTGGCCCTGCTGCTGGCCAACTATTTGTCCGACAAAAGCTCCATGGAACCGTCAAGCATGCTCAAGCTCGATGTTAAGCTCGACTGCATGAACATTTTGTTCAACTTGTTGAGCCGATGCTTGATCGAGGCGGACGCCACCGCTCACCAACACAATCACGAGCAAACACCAAAAAAAAGACTGAAAAAAAATTTCCACCTGTTGGACAAGCTTAACTATCGGCCTAGTCAAGTACGTGCCGATCTATTTTTTTGCCTACTCCAGCCTGACACTTTTTTGTTCATTGATTTCATGCTAAATGTTCAGTGTCTAAGCTCTGTGAGTCAATCGGACTCGAGTCTGAATGTGCTCAATCAATCTATGAGACTGATGGCGGACTCGTTGACCAGTGAACATTTGGAGCCGAGGCTCAGAAGTGGTCTGATCGATGGTGCAATGCGCCAAAACCGTCTCGACTGGTTCAAGGCGCTTCTAGTCTGCTCAAAATGGGACGTTTATCGCAAAGCCGCATCGACATGGATGCACCGACTGTGTGTCATTGACGACCTCATCCTGGCTGTGTTTCTTCCCGAGCTCATCGAGCTCTTAAATTTGACGAGCCAGTACAAGCCCTCGAGCGACGCAATCGCCTGCAAGGAATACTTTGACTTGATCGCTGCTCTCCTCTCGGCCGACACCAAGCTAGTCAACTCCGGCAAGCTGATGCACTTCATAACCACCAGTCTGGAGTCACGTGACACATACGAAATTTTGAACGCCAACAACCCAGCGTTTGTAGAAGACAATTTTTTGGTCGGCATGCTCACACTGGGAGGCGCAGTGCTCAAGAACGGACTGCTCGAGCACGACTTGGACCAAGGTCTGGCCGAAAAAATGATCGACTATTTGTTCGCGACCAGGGACGACATGTACCCAAGAGTGGTCTTGCCCAAGTTTAGATCATCTCGCTGCAGGGAGCTAGGCTTTGATTTTCTGCTCGAGCTGTGCAAGCACAAAGCCCAAAATTACACTCTAGTGGCCGATAGACTGATGAGCTTGCACGACCTCAATCCAATGGCGGTGTGGGACTACTGGCCCAGGGACGACGTGCGCTCCACTTGCGGCTTAGTCGGCCTGGTCAATCTGGGCGCCACTTGCTACATGGCCACTTCGCTGCAGCACTTGTTCATGATCAGCGAAGCCAGACGGCTCGTGCTCGAGTCAAAGATGAGCGAGTCACTGGCCGGACAGTATGACAAAATTTTGGTCGAGGTGAAAAAAATATTCGCCTTTTTGCAGGAGTCCGAGCGCAAGTCGTACACGCCAAAGGACTTGTGCAAAGTGTACACCATGGACCAGCAAGTGTTGAACACTGGCGAGCAAAAAGACATGCAGGAGTTTTTCACAGATTTGATCTCCAAGTTGGAGGAGACGTCGGACCCAGGGATGAAAAGCGAAATAAAAAAGCTGTTCGGCGGAGTGATCACCAATGTGGTCATTTCGCTGGACTGTCCGCACGTAAGCTCTAGTCTGGAGGAGTTCTACACAGTGAGGTGCCAAGTGGCCGGCATGAAAGACTTGTACGAGTCGTTGAATGAAATAACTGTCAAGGATACTCTGGAAGGCGATAACATGTACACTTGTTCGACTTGTTGCAAAAAAGTAAGGGCTGAGAAACGAGCTTGCTTTAGCCAGCTGCCCGAGGTCCTGTGTCTCAACACCATGAGGTACACGTTCAATATGGTCACCATGCTCAAGGAAAAAGTTAGTTGTGATTTTTTTTTTCCTCTTTTTTTTTTAAAGTAAAAGATTGCAGCACAAAATTTTTAGCAAGATCGAAAATTTTTTTTTTTTAATTTAATAACAGCATTTTGATTGTCAGTCAATTCATTAAATTTTTTTTTTTTTTTTAATTAGTTTATTTATATTTTGAAATGGCGCTGAGTAATAAAACTCTTTCCGTCATTAGATAAGTACAAAATAAAATTTTTAATTAAAGTAAACATAAAAATTTTGAAAAATAAATTTGTAAATTACTTGAAAACACATTTTTTTCACCCATTTTTTGCCAAATTAAAGATTTTTTGGTAATGTTATTTAGAGACCAAGTGAGGAGTTGGAGAGTTATTTATTTATTTGTATATCTGTACCGAGCTAAAGCTCTTTCAGATTAAATAAGAAAAAAAAAAATAAATAAATAAAAAACAAAAATTAAAATAAAGTTAAATAAAATAAAATAAAAATAAAAAGTAAGAAAAAAATAAAGTTAAAATAATATAACTTAAAAAGTAGATAAATATTAAAATTAAAATTAGATAAATTTTGATAGAGAGTAACAGAATACATATTTTAATTATTTGATGATTCAGGAAAAAAAGAAGAAATAGTAAGGTAGCAATTACACAATGGAGTTGGGTACTCGATGTATCTTGATTCGAAACCTTTGGTATATTCTTCCACCAGTCTAACAGTTAATAGAACAGAATGGCTCAGTCCTGCCCTAACATATCTCTCACTCAACTCAAAAAGTCGATTTGAGACTGTTAGTAGTTTAAGTTTATTATATGCCTCATTATGTAATATGTTGGAGGGAGTATCATATCTTAGTTTTAGTATAGAACGAACTGCTGAATTTTGGATTACTTCTAACCTTTTGATATTAGTTTCTGAAAGAGAGTTAAGACAAGGAAAAGAATAATCTAGAATAGATCCAATCAAAGACTTATAAAGGTTTCCTAAAGTGTTTAAGTCAAGGCCCCATTTTTTATTCGACAAGATTTTTATTAAATTTAGCCTTGAATTGCAACGTTCTTTAATTTCTTCTATCATTGAAGAAAAGATTAATTTAGAATCAAATTTAATACCAAGGAACTTTATTTCTTTTAAGCTTTCGATTCTATTCCCATAAATCCTTAAATTAAACACAGAACTTTCTTTATTATTTTTAGTAAAAATCATTGAGCAAGACTTTTCAACCGAAATCTTCATTTTCCACTTGAAAAGCCACTGTTCTAATTCTAAGTACTTATTCATCTTACTTTCTATATTTCCAGTTTTTAAATTGAACAGTTAAAGAGCAAAATTTACTCAAAATTAAAAGTTATGTAAGAATTAATCATAAAGGTGTGAAAAAAGGTAGCAATGGTTGCTAAAACTTTTGGATTACCCGAATTTCTAAACTTTTGCACCGAGTTTTATTTTTTATTTTTTAGAGGAAGTTTTTTCATTATAAATATTTAAAAGTTGATTATATTTTTATGCCGAGTGTGATATATCAAATTTTAAAGAAAAAAAAAATCTACAAATTAGTGCTTTTATTTTTTTTTTTGCACTCAATTTTTAGTAAAATACAACAAATAAACAATTAAAGATAAATAAAATAATCAATTTCTAAACTTTTGCAACCTACTGTATGATGACTTCGAATTCCACGAAATTGCATCATTTTATAAGTTTGTCCAAGATGTATTAACAAAAAAATGATGTTTTAAAGTGCACCCCATTTCAAAAAACACACTCAAACCATTTTCCAATTTTGTTTTATCTAATCATTCTGTTCCATGTTTATTAAAAATTCTGTAGTCAAACTGAGGATTTTTATTTCCAATATGCATAACTTTACACTTCTCTACATTTAAATCAGTCGCCCATGTAGTCGCCCAGCTTGAAACAGTGTCCAGGACGAGCTGTAAAGATAAGTTATCATTTAGATGGTTAACAGCTGCTAAAATTTTCATATTATCAGCATAGACTTTTGTTTTATTACTTAAAGGTTCGGAAAAATAGTTTATGAAAATAGCAAAAAGAAGAGGCCCTATGGCCACATGATGTAGAAAAGATAAGAGTAAACTTTTCACTTGGAATAAATATTTTGATTTCAAATACAAATGTTCTGAAAACCCAAATCATTGTCCTCATCGTTCAAAAAGAATTTTTTTTTTTTTTTAAAGTTTATTTCAAAATTTAAATGGCTCTGAATAATAGACTGTTATTTTTTCATTGTATCTAATTCTTTTTTTATTGTATCTAAATAATAAGCTATCTAAATATAGTGAATAAATATTTTTTTAGTATCTAATTATTTTATCTAAGTATCCAAATTTTTTTTTGTTGTATCTATTATAAAAAAAAAGGAAGTAGAATTTTTTCGATATTTTATTTTGAAAAATTAAAAAAAAATACAAAAAGGAAGAAAAATTAAGAAAAAGAAAAAAATTAATCTTTTTTTGTTCTTTTGTTTTGAGGTTGATCTTGAATTGATTTCGGCTTGTTTTTTGATCCATTGGGTCTTCCTCTTTTCTTTTTTGGAATCTCGGACTGAGCTGAATTTTCATTTGAATTGTTTTCAACTTCAATTTCATTTTGAATTTCCATTTCTGCTTCTTGAGCCTCAATTTCTTCCATCACATCAACTTGACTCAAAATTGAATTTACAAGAGCCTCTGGTAATTTCTTTTGATTTCGCACGTAATCTCTTATTTGTAACTCGGTTGGTTGAATTATTAAAGCTTTTTTTGTTGTTACTGGTTAACCGCGTTTCCTATTTTCACCGAAAGGAACATCTTTTGCGTTTCTATGCCATTCCAATCCTCGATAACGATAAGCAAGAACCAAAATGTGTTTGCAAATATTATTTTTTCTCCAATATGGGCATGTGCACTTAAAATTTTTATATTTGTCAATTAGATATTAAATTGAATTATTTTTTGATACAAAAATAAATAATTAGATACTGTTAAAAAAATATCAGATACTAATTAATATTTTATTAGATACATAAATAAAAAAATTAGATAGCTTTGAAAATATAAGCCTGAATAATATAACTTCCTACATTTTTTTTCTTTTTTTTTAATAGTTTTACATTAATAAATTGAATAAATAAATAATTTTAGTTAATTTTAAATGATTTAAAAAAAAAAAAAAAAAGAGTTTAAATAGAAAATCCATTTTCAATCATCCATTGTAGGGCGGACTTAGGTTTTGTCAAAATTTATTTCTTCAAGAAACTTATCTAATAGATCTGACGGGGTAACCAAACGAAAATGGCAAATGGACTTAGTTGAGATGCTTTGTATCGTTTGGATCTTAGAAAGATTGCAATTCGACGTTTAAAGTAGAAAAACTGTAATCAATTACCGAGCCAATATTAAATATTAAGAAGGGTATCTTTTTTCAAATTCCAAAATTTACTTTAAATAATTTTTATAATATTTAAACGATCGACACATCGTGCTCTTACAAAGTAAATTTGTGAATTGAAACACAAATTTTCATCTAATGTTATTCCTAAAAAAAATTGGATTTTTTTATTAAATAAATTTTAGCGTTGGGATCCGTAAAAGCGGAAACTTAACCGGCCAAAATTTTCAGAAACCGTGACCGTGTCCGCATAAGCCGGACAACCTCGGTAACATGGCCGGTCAGCTAGGCGGTCTAATTTTTGGACCGTATAAAAAAACCGGTCAAAAATAAACGGGCGGTCAAATAACCGGCCAACTTTTTGGCGAGCGGTCATTTGGCCGGTCAGCTTGGCGGTCTAATTTTTGGACAAAAAAAAAAAAATTTATTTAAAAAATTAAAAAAAAAAATTAAATAGAAACTAGTTGTAGGTAGTTGGTACTTATAGCCGTTTGTACTTTTTGGTCGTTGGAAGTTGTTGACCGGTTTTTTATACTGTCTAAAATTTTGACCGTCAAGCTTACCGGCCGAATGACCGCCCGCCAAAAAGTTGGCCGGTTATTTGGCCGCCCGTATATTTTAGACCGTTTATTTTGGTGGTCCAAAAATTAGACCGCCTAGCTGACCGGCTAATTGACCGCTTAAAACCGTCCGCCTAATGTACCGGTTTGGTTTGACCGCATCCAACACTAATAAATTTGTGTCAATAGTTTAGTTTTTGGAGGAGTTACCGGAGAAAGTGACTTGGCTACATTTTTCAGCACCCATTTTAATTTTCCATTTAACCAGCCATCCTTCAAGTTTTTTAAGATAAAAGTTTATTTTAAAAGTAATTTTGCCAAATTTTTTGAAAATGAAGAAATAAACAAGGTCGTCTGCAAAGAGAAGGGAGTAATTTTTGTTTTTTGAATGGACCTTTGGAATATCGTTGATAATAATGGTAAAGAGTAATGGACTGATAACCGCTCCTTGAGGAACCCCTGATTGGATTTCCTCCATTTCGGTTAAATAATTGATTATGCTAACAAAAAATTGTCTTTCTTTTAAAAAATCTTTAATCCACTCCAAGATGTATAAAGGGACTTTAAGTTGGGCCATTTTATATAAAATCCCATCATGCCAGGTTTTAACAAAAGCCTGTGAGATGTCAAAGAAGAGAGAACATATTTTCCTATTTAATGTTTCTGCAATTTTTTGTGTGAGAAATACAAGGTAATCACCCAGTTTAAAAAAAAAAACAATGATTAATTGATTAAAATTGATAGATGAGTCATTAATGAGTTAGGATCCATTTCATCGAAATTCAGCGATGAAAATTAGAATATTTTATCGAAAATAATCAATGAAATAATATTCTAATACATCATAATTTATTTAATTTTTTTTGATTATTTATAAGAAGATAATAATAAACAAAAATTTTAAAAACATAGGTTTTTTGTCTAAATTTTTGTCAAAATTTATCTACGCTTTTGATTCATGAAAAATGTCAATTCACTTTTTTTCAATAGAAAAAATTTAATTTTTTATTTTAAATTTAATTTTTAAAGTAAATTATTAGCTTTAGAATTGTGCTTAATTATATTTTAACTAGACTAAAGACAGCAGTAAATTTTGAGTAAAATTTTGAATCAAAGAACATTGCTAGTAGTCCAGTTAGATATAAAATCCTTTATTAAGAAGAGATCCACTAGATACAAAATTAATTATGAATTTACACTAATTATAGGCTTTATGTGTAGTTTAATTTCCAGAAGTATTAGATAATTCAGCTTCATAATCTATAATTTTCTTACTGTTTTCCTCATTTTTACAGTATTTTACGATTTATTGCCTTAATTATCAAAATTTATTTTTTTAAAAAAATAAAAATAAGTTTTTTGATTCTGAAACTTTAAAAGAAATAAAAATTATTGATTTTTAAAATAAAATTAAATTTTTTTTATATTTTGGTCATTTTGTTTGGATCAAAGATAGAGATTACTCCATCTTATTCAAGAGAATACATTTGCTATTTGACATTTTTGCGAATTCTTTGCTAAAATATTTTTATTTTTTTTAAAGTTTTTTTTTTACCTTGAATTTCACCCGAAAAAGACGTCTAAAGTCAAAACTTTGATTTTAGATATTTTTTTTTTGATTAATTTAAATTAAATTATATTGTTTATCGATAAAAAAGGTTTAATTCACTTTTTTTTTCCAAAATTCTACTTTTTAATGAAAAAAATCATAATCATAGTCAGACTCTGCCTTCCACTTTTAAGCAGCTCTTAAATACATTGAATTCGTTTTGAATTAAATGAATTATTATGAAAAAATTTTTTAAAAAGTTATTTTTAAAGAATTTAATTTTAACTCTGTTTTTTTTTGTTACGAATTTTTAAAAAAAAATTTCACACATATCATTCGATTCCTCTCCTCGAGTTCTACATATTAAGATATCTTTTTAGAAAGTAGCTTTAAAAATGTAGGAGACAAAGGGGATTTTCAAATTCGGTCACACTACTAACCCATAACCCCTTTAGACTAGATTACCATATAAATTAACTAATTTATTATTTTGAAAATTATTTATAAAATTTATTTCTAAATTTTATTAACTGATAAAATTTATTTATTAATTGAGAATTGGAAATATTTATTTTTAAGCTTTTCCTTATATTCGATTTACTTTAGAAGACCATTGTAAAGGTTTTATAAACATTTAACAAAATTTAAAAAAAAAACAATAATTTTACTTTGAAAACTAATTCAGATAGAACAAATCTGATTTTATTTCCAGATTCCTTGGGATCGATAACCTACTTTTATTATTTTATATTGTGGAAAAAAATGGAAAAAGGAAAAAAAATCAGGGTGTATTGTCGAAGAGCCAAAAAAGTTGATTTTTGATTTTTAATGGTAAAATCAAATTATTTTTTAATTTATAAAAACTATATTTTCTAGTAGATATTTTTACGCTCTATTTAAAAATTATAATCAGTTTTGGGGTGTATCTGGAAAGTTATGAGGGTGTTTTGGGTTGTTTTTTTTTCATTCGAAATTTAAAGGTGATGACAAATTTTTTTAAAGATGAAAATGAGTGTATAGTTAAAATTCAGATAATTAGTATTAAATGTATCAGAAAAAAATTTCACTTTTATAAAAATTTTGGTGATTTACACCCGGTGTTGTTTTTTCGCATTCTTGGTGGGTGTATGTTTTAGACATAACCAGCTAAAGCTCCTTTAGAATAAATCATAAAAAAAAAAAATTAAAATAGAAATAATAAAAAAGATCAAAAAAAATCAATCTGTTATTTATTTATTCATTTGTTTTCTGTATTTATTTATTTGTATATCTGTACCGAGCTAAAGCTCTTTCAGATTAATTAAAAAATAATAAAAAATTAAAATAAAGTTAAAGAAAATAAAATAAAAATAAAAAATAGGAAAAAAAATAAAGTTAAAATAATATAAGTTAAAAAGTAGATAAATATTAAAATTAAAATTAGATAAATTTTGATAGAGAGTAACAGAATACATATTTTAAATGTTTGATGATTCAGGAAAAAAAGAAGAAATAGTGAGGTAGCAATTACACAATGGAGTTGGGTACTCGATAGGGTTGTGAATCGACTAAGCGTTAATCGATTAAATCGGTTAAATTTACATTCGATGAAATTTTAGCTTTATCGAAAATGTCTTATTTTTATCGATCAAAAAATCATTGTTAGAATTTTAATTTACTTAATTTGATAAAAATTACAAATATCGAAAAGCTATCGAACAAATTTTGGACAATAGTATCCCTTTGTTTTCGAATAGTTAGACAAATTGTTAAATCGATAATATCGTTCGATTTTATAAATCGATTAACGAAAAAATCTAATTCAAAAGTGTAAAAAAAATGTATTCGATATTTTAAAAAAATAAGTAATTTACTAAACTATACAAAATTTGAAAAATTAATTTAAAAAATCATTAAATAAGTTATGAAATTAAATAAAAATTAAAAAATTGTTTAAAAATCTTTAATATTATTTTTTGTTTTCAAAAACGATTAAATTAAGCTTTATAAAAGTAAATTTTTCCAGATTGTTTGCACTCAGTCTGTTTCTTTCTTCATTTTGAATAAAGCCAGAAACAGAAAAAAGACTTTCTGCAGGAACTGAAGTACCAATTATAGAAAATTGCTCTTTAATAATACTAGTTAGTATTGGTAAATTAATATTGTAATATTTATAAAACAAAAGTGGATCTTTTAGCTCATTTGAATCGGATTGTTTGTAAAATGTCTCGGCGTTGCATTCATAAATTTTAAATTCTTCCTCCAAAACAGTTGTTTCAACAAATTTCCAAACCCAAGATATTTTATCAAGTTTTCCTTTTCGTGAATTATTTTCAAGTGCCATTTTAATTTGATAAAAATGAATTTTTTTTAAAGTTGTTGCTTTTTTTTTAAATTAAATTCTAACTAAATAAGTTTTAAAAATCAAGTCTTTATTATTGGCATATTATTGAAACAAATTTAGCATTAATTTCCTTAATAATATTTTCATATCATTGAAGTAATAATTTTTTTCAAAAAAATGTTTCAAACATGAAGCTTGGTAAATTAAAATCGACTAATAAATTCGATATCAATATTCGATCAGTTAATTCGAATAAATAAAATAAAAATGAACTTGATCGACTAAAGAAGAAATCGATCTATAAAATTATACCGAATTTTTTCGATATAAATTTATCGTTACAAAAATTTATCGTTACAAAAGTTCCTTTCAATAATCAACCCTAGTACTCGATGTGTCTTGATTCGAAACCTTTGTTATATTCTTCTACCAGTCTAACAGTTAATGGAACAGAATGGCTCAGTCCTGTCCTAACATATCTCTCACTCAACTCAAAAAGTCGATTTGAAACTGTTAATAGATTTAGTTTATTGAAGGTCTCTTGGTGTATAATATTGGAGGGGTATCATATTTTAGCTTCAAAATAGATCGAACTGCTGAATTTTGGATTACTTCTAACCTTTTGATATTAGTTTCTGAGAGAGAGAGTTAAGACAAGGAAAATAATAATCTAGAATAGATCCAATCAAAGACTTATAAAGGTTTCCTAAAGTGTTTAAGTCAAGGCCCCATTTTTTATTCGACAAGATTTTTATCAAATTTAGGTTTAATTCACTTTTTTTTCCAAAATTCTACTTTTTAATGAAAAAAATCATAATCATAGTCAGACTCTGCCTTCCACTTTTAAGCAGCTCTTAAATACATTGAATTCGTTTTGAATTAAATGAATTGTTATGAAAAATTTTTAAAAAGTTATTTTTAAAGAATTTAATTTTAACTCTGTTTTTTTTTGTTACGAATTTTTAAAAAAAAATTTCACACATATCATTCGATTCCTCTCCTCGAGTTCTACATATTAAGATATTTTTTTAGAAAGTAGCTTTAAAAATGTAGGAGACAAAGGGAGTTTTCAAATTCGGTCACACTACTAACCCATAACCCCTTTAGACTAGATTACCATATAAATTAACTAATTTATTATTTTGAAAATTATTTATAAAATTGATTTCTAAATTTTATTAACTGATAAAATAATATCATTAATAAATATACTAAATAATAAAGGACTAATAACTGATCCTTGAGGAACGCCAGCAGATATTTTGAATTCATCACTAATGTCATCATTTATATTTACTTTAAATGTTCTACAGTTAAGAAATGATTTAATCCAATAAATTAAGTAGGCAGGTATATTTATCTTTATCAGCTTGTAAATTATACCTTCATGCCAGACTTTGCCGAAAGCTTTAGGAATGTCAAAAAATAAGCAACATACTTTTTTCTTTCTATTAAAAGATTCGACAACTTTTTGGATAAGGAAAAATAAATTATCTGCGGTTCTTCGATGTTTCCTAAAACCAGATTGTTGCTGAATTAGCAAAGAATTTTTTTCCAAGAAACTGTAAAATATTAAATTAGAGGTATTAAAAAATGATTCTTAATTAAATCAAAAAAAAAAAAAAAATTTTAAAAATTAAATAAATTATGATTTATTAGTATTTTATTTCATCGATTAATCATTGTTTTTTTTTGTGACTTGACAGTAAATAAATAACAAAAATGAATAGAAAAATTTATTAAAAATTTGCCATTTAATTAACCAAAAAAAAAAAAAAACAAAAAAAAAAAAATCTTATTTGACTAAACCCCCTTTATTGTTTAGGTGAACACATACTTTTCGTTTCCGCTCGAGCTGAACATGAGCGGCTACATGGAGGAGAACTTGATCGAGAGCGGGCCCAAAGTATGCGGCGACAGCGGTCACGCGTTCGTCTACGACCTGATCGGCGTGACAGTGCACACGGGCACAGCCGACGGCGGCCACTACTACAGCTTCATCCAAGAGACGGGCCCGGCAGCGCCCAAATGGTTCTGCTTCAACGACGCCGAAGTCAAACAGTTCGACGCGGCAACCCAGCTGTCCGCCGAGTGCTTCGGCGGCGAGACCACCAGCAAGACTTACGACTGCCACAGCGACAAGTTCACCGACCTGTCCTTCGAAAAGACCAACTCGGCCTACATGCTATTCTACAAAAAGCGCGACAGTGGCCGGTCACATGAGACCGCGGCGGCGGCCCGCTGCAACGACCGCAGCCTCCTCTGTCAGATCTGGCACGACAACCTCAGATTCGTGACCGATCGTCTGCTGTTCGACACCGCCTACTTCGATTTTGTGCACGAGCTGTGCCAGCTGTCGGTGACAGGGCCGGCCTTAAGGCTGCGCGGCGGCCAGCTCGCCATCACCTTCTTTCTGCAGACGTTGGTTCACTCGCGCGAAAAGCACCGCATGCTCCAGTGGATCGATCTGCTCGACAAGCTATTTGTCCACAAGGCCAGTTGCCATTGGTTGCTCGAGCGGCTCGCGTCCCACGCCCAATCGCTGCGCAAACTTTTGGTCAAGTGTCCGCAGGCCTCGATTCGCTGCGCTTTTCAAAAATTTTTGCTCAGCTTGACGCAGCGCGCCGATTTTGCGGTGGTGCGCACATTTTTGTCTGCATATGTGGGCTTGCTGGACGAGAGGGCCGAGAGCATCGGGCACATGTGCGAGTACTTTGCGTTTTTGAGGGAGTGGAGCGGCCTGGGCGAGCAGCACAGAGTGGCCGTGCTCGGACAGGACGTGGTGAAGCGGGTGTGCGCGTTCTATGTGCGCAATCGGCGCCGGGACGCGGCCAGCCCGGGCCGGCACGCCGACTCCGACAACACGGACTTTTCTGTGGACAACTTGGACTCTGAGTCCGAGTGCGAGCAGGACGTGGTGGCGCTGGGTGATCAGCGAGCCAAGCCAAAGGTGTTCGACGCGATGCTCGGCCTGCTCGTTGAGCTCAGCGAGTCCCATCTCGCCTATGTGCACAGACACTGTCAGCTAGAGCAAATTGAAGAGGCGTTCAAAGTGCCCATGTCCTTTTTTTACAAGTGCATACTGGACGGGCTGAGTGTGACAGCTGTTAAACAGCTGCTCGTCAATGTGACTGGGCTGCGCGTCCACCTACGCTGCCATGACAAGCCGGACGCTTTTGTGCCCAAGTTTGTCGACATGTGCGTGAAGTCAATTGGGCTGCTGGCCAAAAAGAGCTCGGAGCCGGACAAGTACACGAACTTTTTTAACGCCATGGGCTGTCTGCTGAGCCTGGAGAGGGAACGGGTGTGCCCGGACGACATCGAGTGCGCTCTGTGCGAAAACGAGTCTCTCAGGCCGGACTACTGCGAGCTGGTGACCCAAAAACTGTCCGACTTGCTGGCCACGGCGCCCTACTACACACTGCGGTGGCTGGCGGGGGTGGGCTGCGCGCGCCTCGAGCTCTGGCTGCTCGACAACATGTCCGCGTGGGTCAAGCGGCTGCTCATAGACGCCAAGCAGACCCAGGTGCGCTTCTCGGCCGCCGTGCTGCTCGCCAACCTGGTGCCCGATCGCGACTTCCGCCTCCAGTTCACCTCCAACCGCAACATGCTTGCGCCGTATCACGCCGAGCCCGGCCAGCTCACCGACTCGTTCACGCGCACCGTCAACACAGTGCTGCTTCATCTGCTCTCTTTAATGAGCGTGCCGCTCGGCCCCTCCGAGCCCCAGTCCCTGCACGCCGCCAACCTCATCCAGTACTTCACTCTGCTCATCTATCTGCTCGTCGGCAACGAACAAAAGCGCCTCGTCGTCCACCACGACGCCCTTCAGCTCTTCTGGGACAACATTTTTTTCAAACACATGGCCAACAGTCACGTGACCACAAATCTGAACAAACAAGTGATGATCCATTTTGTGTACCATTGTTTGAACGGGTGCGTCCAAGTGCTCGACTATGTGACTAGGTGCGCGGACGGCAAGTTCGAGATGGGAATGGCGCGCGAGCTCCCGCTCTGCACGGTCATAGTCGACCACGAGGACGCCGAGCTGGTCAGCTACAACAAGCAGTGTTTGCAGCCGTTCTACGGCGCCATTCGGCTGCTGTGCGACCACTCGCCTGTTTACTTGCGTCACATGTGCGAGCACTCCAATCTGCAGTGGGCCTTTAAGCATGTACTGCCGTACTCGATGCATTACGGTACGGCGTGTGTGGAGCTGGTCAAGCTGTTGGAGTTGGTGTGCAGACAGAGCGGCCAGATCAAGGAGAGCGTGTGCGGCCAGTTTTTGATGAGCGCGGCCGTCGAGGCCAAGCAGAGCTTCCAGTCGATTGTGTGGGTGGTGAAGGCAGTGATGCGCACAAACGATGACGTCACACTGGTGCTGAGCAGGCGCGGCCTGTCCACGCTCAGCGTCTGTCTCTTCCAGCTGGTGGCGGCCTACAACAACAGCAGTTCGGCGGAGGGCCATGACCTGGCCGACTGTCTGCTCTTGCTCAAGACGCTAGTGGAGAGTGTGCGCGCGCATCTGGAGGCCAAGACCGAAGGCGTGCAGCAAATAGTGGCCAATTGGAAGGAGAAGTTCGAGCTGATCAAGCGGCTTGTGGTGCTGGCCAGTTTTTGGGTGGCGGGGAGCACGCGCGCCACCGCTCTCGAGCTCATGCGTGCCGTGCTCGAAGTGAGCCCGGTGGAGATGGCCGCCAACACCGTCGCCATTCTCAAGCAGTCCTACGCCGGCCTCAGCTATTACCAAAGCTGCCAGTCGTATCAGAAGGGCTCCATACTCAGCGCCAAGTCCACGGTGAACTCGCTGCAAAAGTGCTTCATGGGCAACCAGAGCATCAACCAAGCTGTGTGTTTGATGGGGCCGTATTTTCCGGTGCCGGCCAATTGTGTGCTCGGCGCCAAGAAGCTAAAGACAGCGTTCAATCTGTATCTTCCGCTGACTCTCGTCAACCACTGTCACTATGACGGCTCCGTGTACATGCTGTCCAAAATAGTGGGTCATCTGACTGAGTACGAGAAAAATCTGCGCGACTCCTTTCTGCCCCTGTTCAACTTCTACCACTTTCTATTCAAACGTTTGTTCGATCAGCTCACTAGCCTAAACGAGCAGAGCAGCAAAAATCTAGCCGACCTAGTGTTAATAGTGAGCACACAGTCCATGTATTTCAACATGCATTTCATTGGCTATCTGAGCGACAGAGCCGACTGTCTCGCCGAACACATCACCCAATCAATTCACTTGAACCACTTTGTGCGCGTCCTAATCACCGACTACCGTCACTTGGTGTCGCGTGACGAGTACGCCACTTTTCTGGCCGGCTTCGTGGGGCGCTTTGTGCGCAATCTACTGCCGCGCAATCAGCTCAATAGCGACTCCTTTTCCCACCTGCTCAGCCAGACCATCAAGAACACAATCCGGCTGAGTCTGTCGACCATAAACGAAACGCGCTTCTACTTTGACTTTGGCGCGGACAAGTTGGGCGACGAGTGCGCGCCCAATTTGGACATCAAGCTGTCGGCCATGCTGGGAAGCATCAAGTGTGTGCAGATGGTGACGCGTGCAGTGTCCAGATGCAAAGTGGACAAGCAGTTTGTGAAGTTTGTGAAGCAGCTGAAGGACTTTTTTGTGTCCTATTGGGAGCATGTGAGCAAGCAGAGCGAAGAGATGTCCAAGTACTTGGACGACGAGGGACCCAGGAGCAAAAAGGTGAAGCTGGAGGAGGTGGAGGGCGGCGACTTGCGCGCTCGCCTCGAGTCCAAGCGAAAGTGTGTTGGCGCTGTGTTAGAGGCGCTCAAGGAGAACATAGATTTGATGAATGGGCTGATGCAAGGTGTAGAGGCCATGGACGACGAGTCAGCGGACGAGACCACTGACAACGAGACCAGTTCGTCCAGCTCGTCCAGCCAAGAAGAAGAAGCGAGCACCGAGTCCGGCAGCAACAATGAACACGAGAGCGCGTCCGAACACGAACAAACAAATGTCTGATTTTTCTCACACTCACACGTCCATTCAATTTTATACATTAATTTCTTCATTATTCTCTTTACTTTTTAATTTAATATTTTTAATTTAATAAAATAATCAAAAAATTATTTTGAGCCATTATTTGAAAAAAGAAGAAAGAAAAAAGAAATTTTTTTTTGCTTGCAAGGAATTGTCACCTTGACCAATTTGTTCTGTTTCAGCGAATGCAAAGATATTCGAGTTTTATCAATTATTTGATCCCTGATGAAAGGCGTTTATTTTTTGTAATAGAAAAAATATTTTTTTTTAAAGAAATTTTATTTTCGTAAAGTAGAAAAAAAATTGGAAAATTTTTTTTTTTTTATGGAAAAAATATTTGTGAAAATAGAAAAAAAATGTTAGTTTTTTTTTTCTAGGTTCAATTTTAGGTTCAAATAGGAGCCAATGTTCAATTTTTATTTTTTATTTAAAAAATAGGTTTGGTTTTAACCAAATTTTTTTTTTCTGCGTAAAGATTAAATATCTTTTTGGATTATTTTAACTAAGGATACATAATTTAATAAAAATTCGAAAAAGAAATTGTTTTGAAAAATAATGTTTTATTAATGTTTTATTAATTAATTAGTAAGATAAAGATAAAGATTAAGTAATTTGAAATTGTAAATGAAAATAAAATGAAATTGTCTTTTAGAAACCGACTTCTACTTATCAAATATATTGTGAAAGAAGTAGCACAGTATTTCTTAAATTCAACATAGAATTCAGAGAAATCGTTAAAGGTTTTATTAAGTCCCATCATAATAGTATTTTTTAACTTAAAGTAAAGTTAAGGATGTATTTTATGTATAGGGACGATCAATCGGTAGATCACGGGAGAAGCTTTAAGTGGGTATTCATAAATATATTCAAATAATATATCATATTAGGTAACAATTAGTTAATGTGTTGATTAATAATTTTTTATTAATTTATCTTATTGGAGAGTAAATTAATTAAAGATAATTTATCTGTAAATAATTTACCTGGTTGTTTTCAGATAATTATGTGTTATAAAATTTTGCTCCTATAACATTATCTATCTTATAGGAGTCATATTTTAATCAGACTTGGGCAAAAGTCAAAAAAAAAAGTTATTTTAAAGTCTTTTTAAAGTCAAGTCATTTATCTTGACTTTAAATTTTTTTTTAAAGTCAAGTCGATGATTTTTCTTTAAGTCTGGTCTGGAATTATACTATTGAAATTAGGGTGTATCGTTCGACCATAAGCTTGAAATACAAAATTTATGGACATAGATAGCATTATTTAAATCATCATCTTTGAAATGAGAACTCAAGAAAAGATTAAAAATATAATTTTTATTTATTTATTTATTTAAAAAATAATTTGGGAAAATTCCCTTTATATAATTTTTAAAAATAATTTATTTCACATGAAAGGTTTGAAGTCAAGTCAAATGACTTGACTTGACTTTGACTTGATGACTTTTGCCCAAGCCTGATTTTAATTTATAAAATTTTAATTTTTTTTCGCTAATAATAAATAATTACAAAGAGATAATACGATTTTGTTTTTGATAATTTTTAAAGTAGAAAAAATTATTAAAATCAAAAAATAAAATATTTGATAAAGCCAATGCTCAATATTTGATATTTTCTGTTATAATCATACACTTAAGCTTCGCTCCTGACTTTTTTTGGTGGAACAATGGGTCTGTTCAAAAGTTTGACCACCTGATCACAAAATTTACTTTAAAAAAATCTTAAGTAAAAAATATGAACACATGATCTTTAAATTGACTAATAAAATTTACATTGTCAATTTTATGAACAAAAAAAAAATTATTATTTTTCTAAAATTTTTTAGTCAATTTTGAGACAACTTTTATTACATATTTCATTTGATAAATTTTAGGCAGCCATATTAATTTTTTTCTCGAATTTATAATAAAAGGTTAGGATAAAATTGAAAATTGACTTTTAAAAAAAATTTCAAAAAAAAAGTCTTTTCTTTGAATTTAATTATAGTGATTTTAGCTTATTTTTTAAATTTAAAAACAACGGACCCTTTGTTTGGAATTTTCTGTTTTTGAAAATTTAATTCATTTTTTGTCAAAATCTTTATTTTTTTAAATCTGACCCCTTACTTATCCCCAACCAACTACCATTATTCATATATAGAATTTCACGAGGTGTTGTGAGATTTTAATACAAATTGAACAAAAATTCTTCATTTTTTGATAAATTAAAATTGAAATAAAAAAAAAATATTTTAAAAAATACTGCAATAAAGTGCAAAAACTTTGTTGTACATTTTTGGCTTAGAATAAATTTTTTTTTAATTTTTTTTTATTAGCAAATCAATCAATAATCTATTTAAATCTTATTGATTCTTTATTTTTTGTTTTTTTTTTAAATGAGAAAAATATTTTAGGAATAAAAGGTACAACAAAGTATGTTGCACTATGTTTCAGTATTTTTTCTTTTTTTTTTTATTTACCTTAATTTTAACTAATCATAAAATGAAGAATTTAAGTGTAATTTGTATTTGAAATTCGTAATGCCATTTCCAAAAATGTGTCCAGTTTTTGTCCATATCGGCGTTCAGGTTTTTAAGAAAAAAAAATTAAATTTTTAATTTTCAAAATATTAATTTTAGCAAAAAAATGTCTATGGAGATTATTGTAATTATATTAAAAGCTTATTAATATTTTTTTTTCAAGCTTAAAAAATTTTTCAAAATTAATTGAAATTTAAATTAAATTGTAGTTAAATTTAAATTATAGTTAAATTCAATTTTTCAGGGTAAATAATGATTAAAAATCGTAGAGTAAAGAAAACAATTTAAAATTTTTTTTTTTATATTTTAGAGAAGAATAATTTGAAATGAAATTTTCACACACTTTTAGTGACGTTGGCTTAAACGGGTGACTTAAGAACAAATATTAACTGATTCGTCCCTAAATTTTTTCATCTTTCTCACATCTCGGGAAAAAAGTGTTTACTTTTTAGGCAGAGGAATATCATTGATGAGGCAAATAGATTTTGCAAATTGTTCTGAAAAATTGTAGTTAAATTCAGCAAAAAAGAACAGAAAAAATGATTAAAAATCTTGTAACTTTTATTTCAAAGTTAGTTCTGTGAATGCAACATGGTGGGCAAATTGAAGTTTAATATCAAGATCAAAAGATCAAAATATAAATTGTAATATTGTTATTATTAAAAGAGAAAAAATAATTTTTTTCCAAAGAAATTTCTTGACATGTCATGTCAAGTTTATTTACATATTTAAAATTTTAAAATATCCCTTTTTATTGAACTTTAATAGGTTTAAATATTTTAATTGATTTTAATGAAAACTTACTTAAAGACAAAAAAAAATTTACTGTTTTAAAATTCAAAATTTATTTAAGTAGAAAAATAAAATTCTTTCAGTTTGAATGAATGGATATAAAAGTTATAAATTTGAATTTTTGAATTAACTTAACTTGAATTATTTAAATTATTGATTGTTTTTGTTAAATAAATTAGAGATCAATCATTTTGATGCTAATTTGTTTATGTACCATTATTAGACATAACAAGTCTAGTAATGTTAAGTATTCATTTTTTCAAAATTATCAAAATCTCTACATTAATTAAGTTCTAAAATTTTATCAAATTTTATTATTTTTAATTTGATCTGAAACTTCAATTTGACACATGGTGCAACATACAAAGTTGAATTATTGTCCAAATTCTGTTAAAACTATCGTTCCGGAAGGCATTGTGAAATTTCATAAAAAACTTCAAAATTTTTTTTCTTTGTAAAAAAAGAAAAAAATTAAAATTTTTATTCTAGGTCAAATATTATAAATTTTTTTCTTTTTTTATTGAAAATTTTCACTGCCCGATTCCTATAAATATGAAACAATGTATGAAAAAGAATGTGAAGCAAAAGAGATCCTAGTGAAAATAAACACTAAAAACCCGGCTTATTAATCAAAAAAATTTCATCTAAAAATTTTAAGAGAAAAAATAAAAAAAATAATTTCAAAAATAAAATTTTTTTAAGTATTAAAAGTTGATTTTTAATTTCTTTGAGATAATATTCAAGTTTAAACTTTTAAAAAAAGGGTTCAAAAAACCCCTCGGGCTTTCTAGTGTAAATGAGCAATATATTTCCAAGACTTTTAAAATGTTCGGCTGACTAGCCCAAGCTAGTTTTTAAAAATATTTTGAAAAACTGTCAAAAAGTTATAGTTTTATTAAATTTTTAAAAAATTCAAAAATTATTTTTTTTTAAAAAATAAATTTCAAAAGTCAAGTTCGACTTTGAATTCAACTTTTGCACATTTTTGTGTTAATTTTTAGCTTAAGAACTGCTCTTGCTATTTTTATTGGTTATAGAAAATTTAATTGAATGAGAGTATCCACTGTCACAAGAATTAAAAATTTATCACAATGTGGGAAAAAAATTGTTTAATTTAACAAATTTTAATTTTAATTTTAATTTTTGAAACAAATTAAAAAAAATTTAAAAAAAATTAATTTTTAGATTTAAAAAATTAAAATAATCAATTGTAGCTTACATAGTGAATCTATTTATTTAATTTAACAGATTTTATATTTCAAATATTTTTAATAAATTTTTTGTAATTTAATTTTCCTTTCATCTCAATATTTTTTTGATGACATATTACAATATAAGTTAAATTGAAAAAAAATTGATAATTTAATCAAAACATTTTTTTGAATTTTTTCCTATATAAAAAATTTTTTCACCATGTAAGCTACATTTGATTATTTAAATTTTTATTATTTTAAATCTAAAAATTATTTTTTAATTTAAGACAATTTAAGAATGAAAAATAACCAGAGTAGTTCTAAATTCAAAAATTAACTCAAAAATCTGCAAAAGTTAAATTCAAAGTCGAAATTAATTTTTGAAATTTTATTTTTAAAAGCTACAATTGATTATTTTGAATTTTCATTTTAATTTTTGAAACAAAATTAATTTTCAGATTTAAAAAAAATAAAAATTTAAAAAATGTCTGATATTTTGTCACTAATCGAAAAATTCCATTTCCTAAACAGCGATAGCGCGGATTTGAACTGTCCAAAAAAATTAGACACCCTTAAAAAAGTAACAAAAACTTAAAGAAAAATGCATAAATTTACTCTTTTTTAAAGCTAAATGACACTTTGAAACAAATCAAGACCGTAGCCCAACCAGAAGCTGACACTACCGCCCAATTTTTGTTAAATGAGCTTCATCGCACTTCAAGCAAGGACGTGATTAGAAAATTAATAATCCGTTCTTTGAACACTTTGACCGCCTCAAATCAAATTGATCTGACCAAAGTTAGAGAAGCTCTAGAAAATTTTTTCCAAAATGCCAACACATCAATCGGGCAGAAACTTTTCATTCTGAATATTTATCTGGACAATTTGGACCAATTTGGCCTCGATTGCATTGACCAAAGTAAAGATGAAATTCTGCATTTTCTATCATCTACCTGTGCACAGCAAATTAATCAACTCAAAACTTCCACTGCCCCCATTGCTATTTCAAAACTGGTGCAAAATCTTCAACTTCTTTTCAAAACAATGATAATTTATTTACAAAAATGCTACCACTCGATCTCGCACCAAAAAGAACAAGTGTCAACCATTTACACTTCTGTGACAGATCTACTGGAATTGAAGTCAATTTTTAATCTAGAGCTGGGCTATGCAGCATGTATGGTGCAAGTGCTGCTGGAAAACTATGAATCAAAGTCAATCAGGGTTGTTATTGAACAAGCGATTAAAAAGGAGATTTTAATCGAGGATTTGTGCTTCTTGCAGGCAGTTTTGACCATGCTGAAGGCCGAGCAAATTTTGGCCGAAAATTTGCTCGACTTGTTTGAGAAAATTTTGGTCCATGTGCTGAACGCTTCAAGCGATTCGACTGATGTCGGCTACTCCATTGCTGTGTCCAGGACGGTCAATTTTTGGCTAACAAAACTAATGGATCTGATTGAACTGAAGCATTCTTCAATTGAGCAGATTTTTTGCACAGACAGCCTTTGGTTTACCAAGTTGCTGAATTTTGTTTGGTCTCATTTTGACCATAGTATTGATGTGATTCGAAATACAGCTCTGAACAACTACAGGATTATACTTCAAGCAGTTAAAATTGTTCAAAAAGGTAAAAAAATATTTTATTTTTTTGTGATTTTTTTTATTTAAAAAAAAAAGTAATTTTAATAAGTAGTATTTTTGGGTATTAAGTCACAGGTGATCAGTTGATCACATTTTATGTAAAATTTTGTAATTATGTAATGTTTGAATGCATATTTTTTTCTTTGGTCACCTATTTTTTTTCTGGAATTATAATTTTTTTTAACATTTAACATTTTTTTGATCAATTTTAAAATAATTTTTGATGATTCTAAATAGTTGGCACTAAAAAGCGGAAAACGGAATTTCCGCGACCCATTTTCCGCAACTTTTTCTATCGAAATTCCGTAAAATAGAAGACTAAAAAGCGGAAATTCCGTGTTTTAGGGACTTTTTAATAATTTACGGAAAACTTGACAAAAAGCGGAAAAGATTTTACGGAAATCCATTTAATTAAAAAAAAGATGTATATTGGTTTTAAAGATTTTATAATAAATTTGTTATATAAATGTCTAAAATAAAGAAAATAGTTTATGTTATTATAATTCTGATAATATGTCCAAAAAGGTATCTTTAATTTTTACTAACTATTTTGTTGAACATTTCAAGCCATATTTGTAACAATACCAATTCTTGCCCTTGCCAGTTCTATAAAAGTTAGTAACATTTGCACAATCAAAATGATACCAGTAATTGCACTTATCACACTCAATTGAATTTTCTAGACACAATAAAGAACAAATAGGACAATGACAATTTTTAATTTTTTGATCTATCAAAACTTTAACTACTTGCCACGTGTCTTTAAAAAAATAACTTTCAAGAATCCAGATCAAAGTCATCAAGAAATATATCACTTAAAAATGACGGATTGTCAACGATCATATTTAATTTAATCTTAAGATTTTTTTTTACAATTCGTTCTAAAGAATCTTGATAATCATTCATAAGTAATTCTTTAAGATATTTTGAAACATTATTATTATTATTTGAAGTTTGACTAGACAAGGGTTCAATTGTGTTAACAGCATGGCCTTAAATTATTAAAAAGTCCTTAAAACACGGAATTTCCGCTTTTTGGTCTTCTATTTTACGGAATTTCGATAGAAAAAGTTGCGGAAAATGGCTCGCGGAAATTCCGTTTTCCGCTTTTTAATGACAAACTTTGTTTCAATTTACAGTACTGCTACGAAAAACTGTTTTTACGTTTTTACGTAATTTTACGTAATTTCACGTAAAATTACGTATTATTATAATTATCTCTAGGTAAAATTTTCTAATGAAAATATAGATCATCGAATTATTCATAAGAAAAGATCAGTTTTAAATCATTTGATCATACAAAATTTTAAATTTTAAAATGTTTAAAATCTAATAAAGAATAAGATTGTAAAATTTAATAAAGAGTATTGGCCATGCTTAAGTTGTAGCTGTAGCTATTATCTATGAAACTATTTTTGTTATCATTTAATAGTAGTATCTGAAGTGGAAAAATTGGCTAAAATTCCAAATAGATACCAAAAATGTTCTATCGAACTGAATGCTAAACGTGGTCGAAAAGCCGATGTTGTACGGCGAAAATATTTCATGTGTATTTTAACTCAGGTCTTGCCTATAAATATTTGAATAAAGTCGAACGTTCAATTTATAGAATTTTATTTATTTTTCTAATTTTTGAAATAAATAATTAAATAATTTTCCTAGAAAATTTTAAAAGGATGAAATATTGAAATCATTATTCATAAAATTTTATCATAGAATTATTTTTCAGCCTATTAATCTCTTGTAATTTTTTATAGACAATAAATTGACAAAATATTTAAAACTTTCCTTAAATTTACAAATAAAGAAACTAATATTTATATTTATTGACAAAAAAATTATTTCATAAGTTAATAAAACGCAGTTAGATTTAAAATTTGGCTTTAATTTTTTTTAATCAATTTCTCAAAATTCCTGGAGAATCAGCAATTTTAACAAAGCATTATATTGAAGGCATGTTGAAGTTTATGATCAAAACTTTACATCAAATTGCTCATTTTATATTTAATAATAAATTTCCTGAAGATTTAGGTAGAAATTTATAAAATTCTTGATGTAACATTGATTAACATAGTTTGTTACATTAAAATTTCAAAAAAAAAAAAATTTTAAATCAATAGTATGTTCAAAATTAACTAAAATGATCGATTATTTTTGATTTTTTTGTAAAGTTAATAATGCAAATAAATAAATTTTTTTCTTAACATAAAATATTATTTGGCTTTTTAATTTTATTATCTTTGCGAAGTTAAGTTTTTTGTCTTTCTGATTTTTACTCTTTTTAATTTTAAAAATCGATTATTAATCCATTTATTTTATGATCATCTTAAAATAATTTTTTGAGACTGTAGCATAATATGTTAAATCATTACCAATAAAAAAAAAATCATTTCGTTAATTTAAGAAATTATTATGCTTACTTTTTAATTGAGCATTTGATCATTTTTTAATAGCGTGGCGCTACTAAATAAAAGAATTTTAATTTCTTCACAACTTTATTGAAAAAACTAAAACTAAACTCAAAATAAAATAAAACAAATATATATATATTGGAAACACGAAGGAGCAGAGGCCGGAGTAGGGGGCTGGGGTAGAGGGGGTGTTACATTAGTCCCCCCTTAAAATCAAGTATCCTCCTGGAGACTTTTCCAAAAAAAAACAAAACCAGAAAAACAAAAACAAAAAAAACAAAACAAAAAAAACAAAAAAACAAAACCAAAAATAAAAAAAATCCTTCTTCTTTTTAAAGCTCGTCAGCAACATCCACGTTCTCTGAGTCTTGGTTTTCTGCATCTGGGGCAGGGGCTGGCGTTTGAACTGGTGCTGGAACAGGTCGTCTGAGGTCGGTACAACGTACTGGAAATGAACACCACATTCGGATTTGTCGTAACAGCGATACACGTTTTTACCAAAAATTCTGAAATCTCGAAAATTGCACCAATAAATGTACAGATCCGGACCGTCTTTACTGCACTTTACCGGCTTTTCACCGCTTGTCAACCACTTAAACAGGGTCCCTACACTTTCATCTTCTAATTGTGCCTCGTTTACTTCAACCTCCTGTAACACGACATTATAAATCACCATACCAGGATCAATCGACTTCTCTCCCTCTTCAATTTCGATGATTCCCTCATCTTCTTCGCCTGGTTTTAGTAACCGTCGGGAGAGCGCATCGGCATTACCATTTCTAGGGCCTTCACGATACTCGAGATCGAAATAATACTCTCTTAAAATACATAACCATTTTGCTCTCCATCTGAATTCATCAACAATCCTTCTTCTCGCATCCTCATGTTTAAAATCAGCAAAACCTCCCTTCTCACATGCTCGTGTCGATTCTCTGACTCCAAATTTATATCCTTTTTCATCACCCCCAAGGGTTCCAAAATCGGGACGTTTAATTTCTCCAATACATTCAGGTGTCACTATACTACCACCTAATGCAAGTTTACTAAACTTTATATCATTCGGAGTCGGTTTCGGTCCGCTACACACAGGTTCAGCCTCGCCATCCGTTTTCTCCTTCTTTTCCAACACATTCGTTAGGTAAGAAATCGCATCAGCGCCCATTACCAGAAAACCTAGGTCTCCAGCACTCATCGCCACTACATCACTACCATACTTATTAATCAACATCCATAGTCCCAAATATAACACGCCACTGTGTATTAAAAATACGGGTCGGAACCATTCGAAAATTTGCATTTTCCAAATTTTATTTAAAAAAACAGCACTAAGCACACAGCAACAGCACACAGCACGTGATAGTTTTTTTTAAAATTTTGGCTTATCTCGTATAAGACAAAATTTTCACCGCTATCACCAATTTAATAGCGTGGCGCTACTAAATAAAAGAATTTTAATTTCTTCACAACTTTATTGAAAAAACTAAAACTAAACTCAAAATAAAATAAAACAAATATATATATATTGGAAACACGAAGGAGCAGAGGCCGGAGTAGGGGGCTGGGGTAGAGGGGGTGTTACAATTTGATCATAAACTTCAACATGCCATATTGAACATGTCTTTACCAAAAATAAAAAAAATAAAAAAATTTACAAATTATTAACTTACAGTACTGCTACGAAAAATTGTTTTTACGTAAAATTACCAAAGTAAAAAAAGTAAATTTACCGGATTTTACGTAATTTTACGTGAAATTACGTAAAATTACGTAAAAAGTAAAATTCCAAAAAATACTACTTTTTTTGAGAATTTTGGCATTTTTTGACTTTTTTGAAATTTTTTGGTCCTGAATTCGAAAAAAAAAAAAATACTTTTTTTCACGTAATTTTACGTGAAATTTTATTTAATAGTGGTAAATTTTTGTAATTTTTAGTAAAAAAAAGTAAAATTTTTAAATCTTTGAAAAAATTTTTGCGGAATTTTATTTTTTTTTATTTTTATCATTTTTAAAGCTGTCACCAGCTTTTTTCCATGATTCTTTGAAATTTGAATTTTTTGGCACCAGCTTTAACAAATCTTCTTTAATAAAAAAAAATTAAAAATTAAAGCTTTTTTTTTTCAATTAAAATATTTACTTTTTATTTTCTCAATTTCATTATGAAATTTTTTTTCATAAAACCCTAGAGTCTGACCTTTGTCATTTACAAATCTCTTCATTATTTCACTTCTGAGACGATTTGTAAATGGCTTATTATTGACTTAATTTTTTTTTAGATTTTTTAAAAATGATATATTTTAAACTTAAATAAAGAATACTTGTAAAATAGAATTAAAATAATAAATTTAAGGAAATAATTGGGTTAAATTTTTGCCTCTTATATAAATGGGCCTTAATTTCTTCACCACAAATTTTTAAATAAATAAAGTGGGCTGAACAGCGACACGGAAGTTTTTTTATAAAAATTTAAGCTGCATTGAAATTGTTATACAGAAAATTAAAGAAAGAAAAAAGACAAATAATTTTTGCATACAGCTATTTTTAATAGGCATATGTTTTTGACTTACCTCTAAATTATTAAAAAGTACCTCTAAAATATAACAATTTACCTCTAATTTATTAAAACATAAGCTAAATTGTTATTTATAAGCTATTTTAATAAAAAAACTCTATTCTAATAAAAAAGCGGGTTTTTTAATATTTAGATCAGTTGTCTTAGCTTGTAGTGCAGCATAATCGAACGAGGGAGTACGGTATGTTAAATATTTTTTATAATAAAAGATGTAGTTTTTATTAAATTAGACGTGTTTTTGTTATTTTAGATGAGTTTTTTTTAAATTATTTTTAAGCTTATTAAATTAGCGGTAAGCTTATTTTTACTAAAATAGCGAATTTTTTATTAAATTAGTGTTATTTTTATTAAAATTAGCGAAAAATTTATTAAAATTAGCGGGAGGAAAATTATGGGCCAAGAAAAAAGAGCAAACAAATTTTAAAAAATAAAAAAAATTAATTTTAAATTTTATTTAAATAATTTTTTAAGATCAGGCTAATTTATTTTACGAGAATGAAATTGAAAAATCATTTAAAATAAACTTGCAAAGTAATTCAAAGCTGAATGCCCTGATCCTTCTGGTCGAGAACGGCTGCAACATTGAAACAATAAGCAAATTGAACCAAGATCTACCTGCTGATCTGATCGATTCAATCACAGAACGATCTTCGGCTTGTCTTGTTGCCGATTTGTATTCAAAATTGTTCAAAGCGTTCAGAGAAAATAGCTGTGATCTAGACCATTGGGCTTCACAATGGTGGAAACCGGTATTTAATTGCCTGGAATCAGATAACAAAATCCGCAAATCATACATTTATGAATATTTGCTGCCGCGAGTCATGAAGCTGTATCCAGACGGAATTCATTATTGTCAAAAGCTTTCAAAAAATTTCTCCACCATCATCTCTTGTACCAAAGTGACCCGAACCCTTGGTCATCTAAACATGAACAGTACTGGTAAGAATCTATTTGGAAATTTGGATGCAGTCATTTTAGAAAAAGCTTTGGTTCATAATGACCAACAAGTGAAAAACTTGAAAATTTTTTTTTCTTTTAATTTTTTTGTGTTTTTTTTTCTAGACCAGATTGGATTCTTTGGCTTTGCTGTGCGAAAATCCAAAAACAACTGAGCCTATTCAAGAAATTGAGTTTGAGCTGATCAAAAAGTTCCTCTACTTTAATTCAGATGTTCAATCGGCCTCTTATCGGCAAACAGTGAACACTTCCATGAAAAGATTATTTTTTAGATTTAAAGATAGCTGGCTGAGTGTGTCCAGACTTGATTTTAGGTCGAAAAATAATTCTGCTCAGTCAAATGGCCAATTTTCAAAGCTCAATGAGTTGTACAAAAACTTCATTCAATGGCTGTTTGATTTTATTTTTGATTCAATTCACTTGGACTCTACTTTTGCCAAACGAAACCAAAATTTACTTTTGTTCAGCTTGTTTATTGAAATAATTGGTACTCGGCTTACTGATGCAAATAACAATCAATCAGGTGGGTTTTGTCTATTTTTATTTTTAAATTTAAAAAAAATATTTTTAATTTTTTTGTTACTGATAAATATTTACAATAATTTTTTTTTTATTAAATTTATTTATCTGCTTAGAGATTTGTTTTGATTTTCAAAGAATATTTGACAGAAAACGACTTCTTACTCTGATCGAGTGCTTATGGGACACCTATACAATTAATAAAAACTTGGTCTTGGACCTATTGATCAAAATAGAAAGCCAAATATTTGACCAATATGTAAAAAGAAAATTTTTTTCTTCTTTAATTAAACTTTGTGCTTGTAGGGCTTCTCTATGGAAGATTATTTTAGAGTAGCTATTCGCTTATTGTCGAGCAGAAAGCCCATTGATTCAATGACTTCAGTCTATCTAATGCTCTTTGTTCAAAGCAAAACAAATGTATCCTCAATTGACACATTGAGCAGAATTTCACCCAAAACATGCTACTCGAAAACAGTAAATATGTTTTTGGCACAATCAGTTCTTGACGAGTTTAAGATTCATTGTGAAACTGCCACTCAAAATTTGCTTCTGGCCGCACTTCAAAAACCAGTTTATGGACCTCTTGCAGCAATTCGGAATCTTTTGACACAATCTATTAAAGAGTAAGTTGTAATGTTAAAACACAAACATTTTTAAATTCTTTTAAAAATTGTTATTTAAATCTTCAAATTGAGTTCCAAAAATACCAGTCAAAACTTTAAATAAGTTATCTCTATTTTGCTTTTTTTAATTCAAAATTTTAAAAATTCAAAATTTTTTAATTGCTAAAATTTAATTAAAGCATAGTGAATTTTGGAATAAAAATGAAACTATTTTGACATATTTACAAAACTGGTTATGAAAAAGGAATCTATTGATACTTAATTAATTAATTTCAACTTCTGCAAATAGTCTACAATTTAATTATCATACTTTATTTAGAAGCTTAATTGATGATGTATTAATTCATCGAAAAATTAATTATAGAAAATTAATAAAATTAAACAAAATTCATAGAGATATTCTCATAGAATTTTTTTTTTCATAGAAATTATGTTAAAAATTTTAATAGAAAAATTTAAAGATTAAATTAATTGAAATTTTTTTTTTGAAAAAATTTTAAATGTATTTACATTTGATTAACTATTGAATTAAATTTTTTTAATTAAAATTTTTGTTTATACATTCAAAATGTTGAAGGACATCAACATTTTGGAAAAAGTTCAGGCGAGGGCAACGAAGCTTGTCAAGTCCATCTGTTACCTCACCTAGGAAAGAAGAAAGGCTTTAAATACTAGGACTAACAACCCTAAAAGTGAGGAGAGAGAGAGGTGATCTTATCGAATATTTTAAGATTAGTAAAGGATATAGCATAGTGGAGTGGCATAATCCGAGTAAACTAATGAGTTCATTGTTTTCGGACGGCCCTGCTGGTAACATTCGTGGTCAAAAGCATAGACTGGTTTAGCAATACACAAGGACAAGTCACAGAGAGCATTTCATTTTAAATCGAGTAGTTTATAACTGGAATACATTACCACCCGACGTATTGGCAGCAACTAGTGTTGTAAATCAAATTGGCGATTTGAACAAATTATTCGATTTATTTCGATTTAAATATAACATAAAATTTTAATTCAAATTTAAACTAAAATAAAATTTGGATTAAAATTTAAACTGAATCAAAATTTGAATTAAAATTTAAACTAAATCAAAATTTGAATTCAAATTTTAAACTAAAATAAAATTTGGATTAAAATTTAAACTCAAAAAATATTTAAATTCCAAGATTAACTTAAACAATTCTAAATTCTATTTAAATTATGTTTTAATTAAAATTACTTAAACAATTTGACTAATTTAAATTTTCGGACATAACTAAAGCCTACTAAAATTTTATGCTGATATCCCAATTCCATAGCATGCTCTTTTTTCAAATGACCAAGCATATTGCTTGAGTAATTTGTATTATTATATTCAACAGTGAAATATCAGCATTTTTATTTACTAAAATTTTCTAACTTTAATTGAATTATTGTAGAAATAGATCGTTTAATGTATTGTTTTTTGTTTATCGATCGACTAGTAAAAGGTGCTTTTAAAAAATCTTGAGTTTGACTCATTTTTAAGAATATAAATTTGTTTTTAATAAAATAAAAAATAATATTTATATATTGTTGACCTAAGATCTTGAACAAAAAAAAATAATAACTGGAAAAAGAAAAAAAATGGAAAAAACTTTATTTTTAGAATTTATTTGTTAATTACGTTTTAGAATTAATACACTTACTATAATAACCACCAAAATAAATTTAAATTTTCGTTTTGATTTTCAAATAAAAGCTTAATAATTTGACTTTTTTAAATTCTAAATTGAATTGAATTATGATTCAAATTTGAATTTAAATTTAATTATTATTCTGGGTTTAAATTAAAAATCAAATAAAAAATTTGTTTAAATTTAAATTCAAATAAAAAATTTGTCTAAATTCAAACTCAAATTTAAAAATTAATTTAATTATTTAAAAGTAAATTCAAATGCTATTTATTTACAACACTAGCAGCAACATCAAAAGACAATTTTAAAAAGAAAATAGATGATTTTTTAACATCAGATCAACTACAATTCAACAAAACTAACTCTTTTTAGTCTATTTAACTAATGTTTTGTAACTCGTTTTAGCAACCGTAGCGAGACTCTTAGCCTTGCTCTACAGGCTAATGCCTGTAATACCTGATAATTATTATTACTTTTATTATTATTATTATTATATTAGAGGAAAATTTATAATGTTTTTTCAATTTTTCTCAATGAAAAAATAAGAGAGATTATTATTCTGAAAAAAAGTACAAATTTATTTTGAATTATTTTTCTATATTTAATCTCTTAAAAAATTCTGTGAAAATAGATCTATTAAATAGTTATTCTATGAAAATGATTCAATGAAATAATTGTTCTACGAGAAAAAAAATCAATGAATTTAACGTTCACCGCTGAATTTAGGTGATAAATTGAATGTATTAGATGCTGCAATTTAAAAATTTGTAGAACCTTTTATGGGCTTTTTCAAAAAATTAATTTTTTATTTAAAGATTCTATTCTAATAATTGAGCTCTATTAAAAAAAGTAAAATTTTATAAAAAAATTAAAGATATGAAATTTAAAGTAAAGCTTCAGCGGAAAAATAATTTTTTAAGAATTAATTTTGTTTTAATTTTGATTTATATTTAAATTTCTTTACTAAATATTAAAATTTTTATTTCTGGTCAACATTAAAAAAAATTAAACATTTTATTTTATGTTAAAAATTGCAACATAGGATGTTGCATTATTTAAACTTTTTTTGTTAAGTATTTTTTTGGGTTTAATTTTAATCTATTTAAAAAAGAAATATTTTAATAAAAGTTGATCTTTTTCTGATGAATTTCACAACAATTTTCAACCTAGTCATATTATAAATGTGTGGGGGAGTAAATTAAAAAAATTGAGGGCCAGTGTTTTTAGTAGGACTTGAATAAAATGGATTTAAAATTTTACAATGTGCTTTAAAAAATAAGTAAGAATAAGTTTTATTTTTTTTACACCATTATTAAAATTTTGAAATTTAAAATCCATTTTATTCAAGTCCTACTAAAAACACTGGCCAAATGATGAAAAAAATTTGATGAAAAAAAAGGATTCAGAATGAAGCCCAAACTTTTAAATCTGTATTTTAATTTCAGAGGAAATTAACACCAGAAAAATGTCAGTCTTGTATTAATTATTTTAAAAAAAGTAATTTGAGCAATATTAAAAATCGTGTTCAGAATGCGATCAAGTGTTCACCAAAAAATGTGATCATAAGTATCATGTCCAGAATGTAATCAGTGATCAATGATCACATATTTCGTGATCAAAAAAGCCTCTAATTTATGAAAAAATAAAAATAAATTTTTCTTCTGATCAGAAAAAATTTTCGGTGATCAGGAAATTTTTAAAAATATTTTAAACTTTTTTATTAATTTTCAAAAAATAAATAAGTCTCAATTTTTAAAATAAAATCAAACAAAATCCAAATTATTCTTTGTGTTTTTTTGACATGTGCAATTTAAACACCCTTTTCATTTTTCATAAATTCACCACAAATGCTGCATTCTACCGGATTTGTTTGCTTAATGCTTTTTTCGCAGCTAATTAAGCTTCTTCGGACGATTTTACTGGAGCCAAAGCCATTTCTTTGTAAAAACTGGCTTTTTTTTACGGTTTTTAAATCTTAATATTTCAAAAACTTATAGTTTATTATGGTGAATTGCAGTTTTTTTTTGTTTTTTTTATTTCATTCAATATTAACATAATTTTAAAATTTTGAAATTTCTAGAATGAAGAAAATCTTTGATTTCAACAAAAAAAATTTAATGTGATCAGAAAAAATTTTTGGCGACAATTTTTGATCAAAAAGAGTCCACCCAATATTTTGGTGATCAAAATGATCACATTCTGGACATGACCCTAAAAATCAATATTAAAAATCTATATTAAGTACCTTCTATTAGGTAATTAGGAGGCAATGTGAAATTTTAGTACAAAAATTACAGTACAAAAAGTAAAAACTTTATAATTTTTTTTCTAATTGTGAAAAAATGGTTCTGCAAAAAGTACAATATTGTACAAATTTGTACAAAAGAATTCCAAGCTCTGCAAAAACTCTGCAATTTATTGCATAGTTTAATCAAGGATTTTTTGATGGTGTGCATTTTATAGAAAATTGCAGAGTTTTTGCAGAGCTTGGAATTCTTTTGTACAAATTTGTACAATATTGTACTTTTTGCAGAACCATTTTTTCACAATTAGAAAAAAAATTATAAAGTTTTTACTTTTTGTGCTGTAATTTTTGTACTAAAATTTTAAACATTGCCTTATTAAGATTGTTTTTGTAAAAGATGGGGATTTGTCATTTCATTAAAGATTCATTTACTTTTTTCATTATTACTGAGTGCAACAGAATATTTATAAAAATTGAAAATTACTTTTTTTTTTTACTTTTTTTACCGGTAAAAAAAAGCGAAATTTACGTTAATAAATTATTTATCTATATCTTCTTATTAATTGTAAAAAAATAATTTTTCATGTTTTGTAAATTAACGTGAATTAACTAAATTTTTCACCTTAAATTACCAAAAAGACACTTACCGTAGCAATTTTGTAGTTTTAATTTTCCAAAAATTTTTGAATATTAAATTAATTTTTTCCAAACTTTTTATTTTTTACGAAAATAAATTTTTATTCAACATTTTAAAATTTGTCCCCCTATTGACTCCCATTTTTCTCGAAAAAATTTTCACATTTTGTATTTGATTTAATTGACTTGTTTCATCTATAACAAAAAAAATCCATTTTTCTTCTGGATAAATTCAAATGGCCAATGCCTAATTTGTTGATCTTATTCTATCAGCATAAATAAAAATAAAAAAATTAATTTTTTTAAAATTCAAAATATTTATTTAATTCTTGTTTAGGATAAAAGAAAGTGAATTTTTGTCCGAATGGAAAGCCTTAATTGGAGAGCTTATAGAATTGTGTTTCAGTGTGTCAAAAGTGGTCAGTCCCATAGTGAACTCAAAATCTCCGGAGGGAATTTTTCCAACCGAACTGGTGACCATGCAGCCAGACACAGTCAATTCAGAGCAATTGAAAAATGTGACTCCACAAATGCTGCTTGTGTGCTGCTGGCGATCAATGAAAGAAATATCTTTGTTCTTTGGCGACTTGGTTCGCTTGCTGCCCATCGAGCACGAAACCCTTCAAGAGCACTCTTACCTTCTGTCATCGGCCCAAGTTAACCAAATTGGTGACTACTTTGTCCAGCATTTGTTCGAGACCCGGCATAGAGGCGCATTCGAATTGGCTTACATTGGTTTTACAAGCATGTGCGAAACTTTTTGGAAATGTCGTAATGGTTTGTATTGCGACCAAACTCTCAAGTGGGCTGACCATGTGCTGAACTTGATTCAGACCGAGGAGTCCAAAATGAAGCTTTGTTCAACAAGACGAGGCGGTGGTCTGCCTTATTTTGTCCAAGCAATAGTCAGCACAGAGCTGGTTGAAAATGGACGAAAAACATTGTCCAAATGCATGAGTGTGCTGTTGAAGTTGGTCGAAACCAAAGTGGACGATGCAGATGAGGAGAACTTTAGCCAAGTGTTGGCAATGTACATTCTCAGCGCCTTGTTCAAAGACACTCGCTTGGGCGAGGATGTTCTGCAGTATGCTGAAGCGGCTTTGATTGCAGCCATCAATGGATTTGATTCAGTGTTTTGGAATGTGCGCAATGCGTCAACTCTTTTGTTCAGTTCGTTGATAAATCGCATATTTGGTGTCAACAGGTCGAAAGAGGAAATATCAAAAAAAAACAGGTAGGAATTTTATTTTTTTTATTTTAAAATTAGCCGAATTGTGTTAGTTGTCATTTTACTTCTAAAATAAAAAACAATTTAATTTCGTGGTCCAAAATTGAATGGATCAGTAGATAAAGGCTAGTAATTATTATAGGATTATTATTAAATGAGTATTTATATTACTTATTTGGGTGTTAAAAAAAATATTTTTTGGGTATTTATTTTTTGTAAAATTTATTGAAAAAGAAATAAAAACTGGGTATATAAAAATTATTGTCGAGTATTATAAAAATGATTTTTGGGTATTATATAAATTATTAAAAAATTATTCTCTATTAAATGCTTTTTTTGCTAAGGTAGGTCTGCCTCTCTTTCTTTTTTGTCCGATTGGTACTGATTTAGCTATTAATGGAGGACTGACTTCTTTTAATTTAATAGCCAAACCAACTACATGCTTGCATATATACTCTTTAAGAAAACTAGGAAAAGTGCATTTAGCCTGTTTCCAATTTTTACAATTGTCTCTATCAACACACCATATACTAAATGACATCACAAAATGATCAAAAGTCGATCAAACGACCATCCAGAAACAATATCAATTGCTAACTGTAGGATGAAATCTTATTGATGAGACAAAAAAAGAAAATTTAGCCCGTTAACAGTGTCTTCATCATCACTTATCTCTTCGTCATCACAAATCCTATAGTTAATTACAAAAACTTCTTTTTCATTTTCGGGAATTTTAGAATGGTTTTTACACCAATCTTCAAGTTCACCTAGACTTAAACTATAACCACCATATTTTTTTTTCTTCCATTGTGTTATATAATTATTTAGCTGTATTTTTTTGGGAACCTCAACATTTTTTTTCTCAAGAATATTTATAATAGTATTTGCTTTTATGATTCCGTCAGATAACAGCTCATTTATAATTACTTTGGCATTTTCCTCAATACCTTGTTTTACTGGAGAATTATTGTGGTCATGTTCAGCTTCATTTTTAAATAACGTCACCTTCTGGTTATGGCAATGATGAAGAAGACACATCTTTGCACTACATTGTTTACCGCGTTTTTTTGTCCGATTGCATCGATAAGGTACTTTTGAGCCTTCATCTGGATCATATTTTGTGCATTTTAACCATTCCTTTCCAATACTTTTTTCTGCGTCATCGGCGCTGTCAAATGTTTGAATAATTTCCCAAATGTGAATTTTTCTTGTCTTCTTTTGAGATTCATGGACTGTTTTCTCAAAAGTTGTCTCAACATCGTCTTCCTCCTGGCTGCTGTATTATTCTGGCGCAATCATTTTATAAAATTTAATTATGTAATAATCAAAAAAAATCAAAATTTAAATTTTAAAAATGACAAAAAACTTTATGCAATTAAAAATGATTCAAAAAGTGAAACAATAAATCTTTTGTATTATTAGTAAATAAAAAATTAAAAAATAATTTTATTTTTATTCTTTTTGAATCATTTTTAATTGCATAAAGTTTTTTGTTATTTTTAAAATCATCTTTTGACAAAAAAAATATGGGTACTTCCCTAATATTTACATTAATTAAAAAATATGACAAAAATTACATATTATTACATTAAATTTTGTAATTTTACGTAAAATGATGTAAAAAAAGTAATAAAGTGTATTGTATTTTTTCAAAAATTGCCTTATAAAATTCAAATTTTTATTAATTTTTCACTTTTTCCTCTAAAATTTGTTTTTTTTTGATCGTAAGCGTTTTCGACGAAACTTACTTAAACTAGTGTAATTTTACGTAAAATTACTTAAGATGATGTTATCTTACATTTTCTTACATACAAGAAATGATGTAATATTATCTAAGCTTACATTTTCTCACGTAAAATTACGTAAAATGATGTTATCTTACCCATTATACAGTTAAATATTATTAATTTTAGTTTAAATTTTTTTTTAATTTAATTTTATTTTATTAATATTTTTGTATATTTGTATTTTGTTTATCAACAAAACTTTTTCTTTACATAGTCTTGATGGCTTAGTCATATTTGTATTAGAAAATTAACAGGTTTCCATGCTGCCTGATAGACTTATGTCTGTTTTAACTTGTGTTTACTTAAATAAATAAATAAATATTCAAAATTTTAGGATAAAAAAATGAAATTTATCATCAAAATATTTTTATTTTTATCACCAAATTAATTAAAATTTCATCGATAAAAATATTCATCATCAAAATACACGAGAATTTAGATTAATCAGATAGAAAATATTCATCAAAAATTTTCACAAAATTTTATTTAAAAAAATTAAAATTTTTTTAAGCCAAAATCAGAGTTGTTTAAAAGTCACAAGTCTCAAGTCAAGTATAAGTCAAGAATTTTTTTTCTTTTCAAAAGTTCAAAAACTTAAAAAAATTTTTTTCCAAGATGAATATCATGACTAGAAAATTCTTAAAGCATTTTTAAAAATTAATAAATTTTAAATTATAATTAATAAAGTATAATAAATTGTGTTAATCTTGATGACTCGAAGCTCCGAGATCACAAAGTCAATTTTTTCTCCAGTTTTACAAATTGATCAAGTAAATTTTCCTGATTTTCTAATTATTTAGAGTAAATATTCTAGGAAAATTATCACGACTGTCAAAGCATTTTTTCTAGTCATTTTTTCATTGATTAATATTATTGTGCATTAGACGAAAGTTGTTTAAAAGTTCTAAAATAAAGTCCAAGTCCGGACTAAAAAATTTTTTTTTAAAGTCTTTACATGCAAAAAAAATTTCACGATCATTTTAATCAATGAAAAATGACTGGAAAAAATTTTTTGACAGTATTTGAGAATTAGACGGAAATTTTGGCGATCTTCCGTTAAATAAAATTTTCCTAAAATAATTACTCTACATAAATTGTAAAAAACAGGAAATTATTTGAATAATTTGTAAAACTGGAGAAAAAATTGACTTTGAGATGTCCAGCTTCGAGTTATCAAGATTAACACAATTTATTATTTTAAAATACTTTAAGAATTTTCTAGTCATAATATTCATCTTGAATTAAAAATTGAAAAGTTTTTGGAATTTTGAAAAAAAAAAGACCGGACTTGGACTTTTAATTATTATTTTGAAGTAATTAATCGTGAATTTCGATTTCGAAATTTCGTTTGGCTAGTTTAGGTCAACCACGAGTTATTTTTTTCACCAACATCAAGTGTCCTAGCATTATCAGGAATTTTAGTAAATTATTCTGAACAGAAATATATATACAATGTTTGTATGTATTACTTTTTGAATATCTTAGACAATTACATAAAATTCTCCTAGATTATATCCAATTATTTTCATTTACCCATGATATCTGTAAGGTACACTTTCATTATTTACAAAATCATCGGAATTTTTCTCCTTTTTTTCTAATTCGAATCTTGGGCTTTTTTGAACTAACTCATGGTTTTATTTGAATTGGTAATTGATAAATATTGATTCAAAATAAAATATACAATTATTTGCTTGGAAAACTACTGGTATAAGTATTAATAAATCATATGTAAAATTCCATAATTTTTTCATTAAATTTTAAAATAATCTATAATATTTTATTTTAATATATTGTTATTTCATTTCAAAATAATTTAATTGTGTATTAATAAAATTAATTAAATTAATATAATTAAATCTTTTCCACTTTTTTTTAAGTTTTCCGTAAATTTTTGAAAGATGACCCTAAAACACGAAATTTCCGCTTTTTAATATCCTATTTTAGGGAATTTCGATAAAAAAGGTTGCTTAAATTCCGTTTTCCACTTTCTAGGGATAATCGATGAAAATATTTAAGATGAAATTGTATTTGATTTTTATGTGTTCTCATCAATCAAAATTGACTTCTTCAGACGTTTGATAGTGAGTACACTTAATATGAACATATTTTAAGTTTTCTTCGTCTTGGCTTCTTTAAGATTCTTTATAATTTTCTAATTCATTCAAATAATGGATCAAATCTATGCCAACCATATTATTTTGTCCAAAACTCTTTGCATTGAGCGTTTGCAGAACTGAATGTCTTGGTGCAAATATTTGACAATTCGTTTTCTTAGTTTGACTCAATTGTGAATCAATGTATATTTAAATTTTAGGCTTTAACTAAAAATTTCTTTGTCGTTGTAAAGTCCGCTTCTTGATCTTGCAAAATTCATTGATCAATTCCATTTCAAAAAAATCATCCACCAAATCGAATTTTAATTTTTTTATTTAAATTTTTCTCAAGCTAATTTAGCAAAAAAAATAAATTTGTTATTTCAAAGCTTTTAAAATAAACTATTCAAACTCAAAAAAATTTAATCAATAGTTTTTCTACAATAGCCAGAAAATATACAATAAAAATAAACTCGATGATCAAAAAATAATCAAATAAATATCTAATTAATGTTTAGAAAATCAATTGAATTGAATGCTTATCTGATTTGAAATAGTGGTATATAAAGACTGCAAAAAAATATCAAAAATCATTCGAAAACATTCAATTTATCAATAATTAAAAAGACAATCATTAAAACAAAAATAAAATGTGCTCTCCATGTGGTTCATCATTTAACCTTTCTTTGGCCGCCCCACTTCCATTGTCTCTACCAGAGCCATTGCCATTACCTCTACCAATTAGCACTTGTGGTTCACCATGCTCAGCTCCACTTCCATTGCCTCTACCTTTCCCAATTAACACTTGTGGTTCACCATGCTCAGCTCCAGCTCCACTTCCATTGCCTCTACCTCTCCCAATTAGCACTTGTGGTTCACCATGCTCAGCTCCACTTCCATTGCCTCTACCTTTACCAATCAGCACTTGTGGTTCACCATGTTCAGCTCCACTTCCATTACCATTACCTTTACCAATCAGCACTTGTGGTTCATCGTGTGGTTCTTCATTCGGTACTTGGTTCTAAGAAACAAAATTTCAATATACTAAATAATAATAAACTAGAATTCATGTTCTAGCCAAAATCGTTATTTAGTTAATATTTTATTTTATTTATTTAAAACTTTTCGTTTTTAAGAGATAAAGTTTACTTTAATTAAAATTTTTGATTCATTCACTTTTCATCCTAAATTTTCGTTTGTCTTTCAAAAATACTAATTTGACAATAAATTCTGCGAGTAAGAAAGGTGAAACTGAAATAGGTGTATTTGAATACTTTGAATGAACAAAAAAAACGATTCTCTGAACAAATTATTTTTTCTTAATCAATCACATTTAAAATATTGTTAATTGTACTTGATTAAATTTATTAATGTTTATTTTTCCTATTTTCTGTGTATCTATAAAATGCCATCATATAAGTTATTTTATTTTCTGTTTCTTGGGGCAATTAGCAAAAAAATCAAATATTAGTTTGTAATATTCCTTATTAATTTAAGAAAAAAACTAAAATTTATGCTTTTAAATTTGAAATTTATTTTTAAAATTAAAAATGCTTTAAAAAAATCTGAGATTTATAAAAGAACATATGATTAAATTTAAAAAAAAATCAAATTATAGAGTTTCTTTAAAAATTTAGATTTAATTTAAAAAAAAAAAAATAAAAAATTTGTTTAAATGATTATTTTCCCTGTCAGTAAATGTAAATTTGAATTTAAATTTTTTTTTTTTAATTTCAAATCTGAAGTTGAGTTTCACTTAAGGTTTTGGTTTTAATCTTCTTTTTATCTCTGCATTGAAACCCATATGTGGGATGCAAAGGCATTTAGAAAAAAAACTGTTTCTAAATGTTAAATTTTTTTTTCATTTTAATTTAAAAATAATAAAAAACTAAACTTTAAAAACTTAAAACAAATTCATTTTTTTATCTAAATGAAATAATAATGTAAAAATTTTAAAAAATAAATATATTTTATTTTAATTCCATAAATAAATTTACTTCAAGCCTTCAAGGCCTTCAAGGCCTTCATTGAATAAATAAATAAATAAATTTACCAAATAAATGATTTTCAAATTTTAAAAAATTTTAATTTCTAGGAATCTCATATTATCTCATCAATTTTTTAACTAATTAAGATGATTATTAAATGAGAAAATTTTTTAAAGAGGTAACATTTATTTTTTGGGACTTAGTTGATTCATTAAAACTAAAGACTGGAATTCATTTTAAATAAAATTAAAAAAAATCTATCAAAATAATTTTAGAGTGAATTAAAAAAATTACTGGTAAAAAAAATATAATTTTCTTAAATAAATAAATAAAACCTTATTTTAAGAAGAATTGACAAAAAAAATAATTTCATCTTTTTAAGTATGCCGGGGCGAATGTTCTTCATAAAGTTTCCTCAATTGTATCAATTTTTCCACAATGTAATAACCAATTCAATTGACACACTAGAGTAAGAAATTAATTATGCTTTATGATATTAAGTTACATTAAAATAATTTAGGACCAATTTAAATGCAAAATTATATTTAATCGTTCTGATACTTGGCCACCTGTACACTTTAAGTGACGAGAGTTCGGACCCAGAAGCCCTTCTACACAATTACATTCCACTACTCCTCCACTGTTCCAAATCACCAGTCATGAAAACAAGAGTGTACATTGCCAAATCAGTGTCATCAATAGTCAACTTGCATCGATACCCGAGCTTATTAAATCAAATATTCGATGACCATTTTGAAAAAATTCGACCCGGAGACAACAACAAAATTAATGGACTTTTAGAGGTGCTCAGTTCTTTAATTGACAAAAACAACATTTTTAAATTTATTAAAATTGATGACTTTTTTAATAGAATTATTCCAATTATTCAACTTAAACAGTAAAATTAAAAAAAAAAATTGAAAATTTTTAAAAAATTTTTATTTTAATTAGCTGTCCTGTAAACTATGCCGCCTTATTGAATGTTATGTCAAAAATATTTTATCAATGTGAAGGCGAACTAGTGGGTGATAAACTTGGGAGATTGGCAGGAATTATGGATCATTTGGAACAACAATCAATTGAGTCACTGTCTATAAATTTGGGTGATTCACACAATTTTGTCTTACCTGGAACCCACGATTTATTGATGGCAATTGGAGAGTCATTTTGTATTCGAGTCTCTACTGATTCGGACTCCAAAGCTTATTTTTCAGGCCTAATCGACTCATTTGTTGACAATTCAATGAATCTAGAAAGAGGAGTAGTAAAATTTTTTAAAAATTGGAATTATTTGGGAAAAGAGAATCGACTTGATGCAATAATGGAGAAAATAAGTCAATTTTTTAAGTCAAGTCTTAAACAAGCTGTGATTAAAAGTAAACAAATCGACAATATTTGGAATTTAAGAACAGTAACTTTAATTTTTTTCACTTAAAATTTTAAATTTTTTAATTTTTTAAGTCGTGTGAATTGATGAGTTTTTATGTTGAAAATAAAAAGAGCAATTTGTTGTTTGATAACCATGCAGAATTTGTCCAATTTTGGTCTAAACTCATTCAAACAACTTATCTCCAAACCGAGTAATCTTTTTTAATTTTAATCATCTTTAATAAGAGTAAAATTTAAGTTAAATTCAATAATGAAAGAATGAGGTAGAAAAAAACATTAAAAGAGAAAAAAAACATGCAATCAATTTTACTAATTTTAGCTTATTTAATGAGAGAAAAAAAAACATATACTATGAAAAATCAAAAAGAGATAAAACATAAATTATATAAAAAATAACTTAAATAGTTAATATGAGACAAAATTTAGACTGAATCTAATTCAAGAAGGACGTCAGTAAACGTCACCACAAATTTAGAAAAAAAAATCACAAATTCAGTAAACAATTAACTAATTCAGTTTTTAATATTTATTTTTGAAAAAGAACACGAAAAATAAAAAAATATAAGATAGAAAGATGAAAAAACACTAATTCAATTAAATCATAACTTTATTTTAATTTTATTCACTAATTAAGTAAAAAAAAATTACATAAAAAATTATTTTTTTTTGTTAACCATTTGGACAATAAAAACCTATTTTTTTTTTAAAATTTTTTCGCTACACTTCTCACAACTTATTTGAATGCTTGAGCTTTTGATTTCATTAGTTTTCTCCATAATTTCTCTCTTGCGATATTATAAATTGAATTAGTTAATTGTTTATTGATTTTGTTATTTTTTTACTAAATTAGTGAAGATTTTTACTAGATTTGTGGATAGATATTATTTATGCTTATTCAAGAATAGTTTAAAGAAATAGTTAAAACCCTCCAGTTTGAAAAATTTATAAGTTTTTTAGAAAAATTAATTTTAATTTAAATTTTTCAGCTATTAATGATAAAAAAATGTGTTAAAATAGCTTTACATTTACGTGAAAAAGTTAATTCGTCTATTTACGCAAATGATTTGAATTTTTGCTTTTATCTTTAATTTTAAATTGACTATAATTTTTTTTAAATTAAAACTATATTATCAAACTACCGTATTCCCTCGTTCGATTATGCTGCACCATAAATTAAGCTACCAGTTTTTTGACCATGCACCAAAGTACATCTCCCTCATGATAAAATATTTTTAATTTGAAGTTTTGATTTGCATGTCTTAGCTTGTAGTGCAGCATAATCGAACGAGGGAATACGGTAAAAATAACTAAAAAGATTGGATTTTGAATTTGTGTTTTTTATTTTTTTATAAAATTGGTTATAAGTTTTTTTTTTCATTAATTAAATCAATATTTTTCTAAATGTTTTATTTTCTTTATTTATGCTTTTTTTTTTACCTTTTTATATATTTCGTTTTACCTTAAACATTTTATCGGAAACTGTGCTTTGCAATTAAATTTTTTTTGGACTCATGGTTTTTCCACAACGCTTTGTGATACCGGAGGAAAATAAAATCGATAAAAAAGAAAATATAAGTGTGAAATAGGTTTTCAACAACGGAAATATTTAAAAATTATAATTTATTAAACTAAATTTTAATTTGCTAAAAAAATAATTATTCAATCTAAATAAAATTGCAAATTAGGTAAATTTTGCTTGAAATGGGCCAAATGATTTGCATTCGGAAAAGGAATAAGAAAACTCATTAATTTACTAAATTTGTAGATAAATTGAAAATTGTGACATTTTATTTTATTTAAAAATGATCTCAGGTATATACATTTTTATCATTTGTTAGAATGGATTTTGAATACGTTCCAACCACCAAAGGCTATCCTATGATTTATTTATTTGTTTATCTGTACCGAACTAATGCTCCTTCAGAGTTTTTAAAAAAAAATAATATATAAAATCAAAGTTAAGTAAAATAAAAAAAAAAAATTAAAGTAAAAAGGATTATAATAAACGAAATTAAAAAAAAGATATAAAGATATATAATAAGTTGATTTTTAATTTTTATTTTAACCTGAATTATTTAAGTACATGATTTTTTATAGAGGCTTTTTATATCAACGCTTAAAAAAAACAAATATTGATGGAACCACTACTTGGCGTTGTAAAAAATATTATAATTTAAAATGTAAGGCTGTTGATCAATCAATTTTTTTTTATCAAAAATATCCCAAATTGCAATAATTCATTATTTCAATTTAATTCGGATAATTTAATATAAATTATTAATATTTATTAAAATTAGTAGGTTTTCAACAACGTTTTAACACTTTTTTATTATTTTTTCACACTTCCTACTCAACCTTTTTTTTCGGTTAGATAAATAAAAAAAATATAACACAATTGTTGAAAACCATCCAGGTGTGAAATTGTTGTGGAAAAACCGTGAGCCCTTTTTTTTCAGCGCAAGACTTCAATGAGATGATCAATTTTGAAAATAAGAACAGAATTCAAATAAAAAAAGTTCAAAGAATGAAAAATTCAAAAAAGGTTTTTCAATATTATCTAAATTTAAATTTATAAATTAGTTTTCAACCAAATTTGAATATCAAACTTAAATTTTAGAGTGAATTTATTTAAACACAAATTGTGGATAAATATCTTGTTTTATCGCACACAATTTACCTGTAAATAAACAAAAAAATTTTCTTGTGTATATAAAATAATTAGTTATTTAGCCACAAATTGACAATATTTTTTTGTTTATTCTTTACATTGAAATCCATCAAAAAAATATAATTGAAGCTCATCAAATCAATTAATTAGGAATAAGCTTGAATAAGAACATATAAAATATAAGAAATGGCTCCTTATCTATCATCATTCTTAAATCAAAATGGAAAACGAATTTTTCATTTCAAAAGAGCGTGTCGTCGATGAAGAGCATATACAAGTAATACCTTCGAAAATTAATCCTAGTGTACTTAGTTGTGCTTTTGTGAATGAAAATAATGAAATATCTTCTTTAGTTTCAAGTTTCTTCACTAGTGATGCTCTCTTAATGTTGCAAAATACATTATCAGCATTAAGATCACATGGTCAATTAAATTCTTGCGACTCTAAGTTTATCGTTTGTAGTTCTTGTAATAATTATTTTCATTTAAAATGTGTTAAAAAAGCTTATGCTCCTAAGATTAAAAAATGGCTTTGTGCTAATTGTAACTCTAATTAATTAATCTAAATTTGTTAATCTTATTTTTTTTTATTTTTTAATATAACTTGTGTCTAAATAAATAAAAAAATTTCAAATCCACATCCACTTTTTGTGTGTATCAATTTTTGTTTATTTATCCATAAAATGTGTGAAAATAAACGCTACCTAAATTTTATTAAAAATTTGAATTATTTATTTGAATTTTGTTTGAATGTCCCATATATGATTTCAAAATTTAAATTGGCTAAAAAAAAATTAAGACTCAACTAAATATTCTATGACTTTGACTTAATCTTGTGACATAAAAACAAGACTATATTTAATCTACAAAGCAACTTAATAGTTCTAACTTTTGTCTTACATTTCTATTCAAAAAAAGCCATAAATTTACGTAAAACTCAGTAGAAAAATTAAAAAATAATTTTTGATTTTTTAGAAAAAAATTGAAAAAAATCTATTTTTTTGAAACAATTAATAAAATATCCTTTTTTTTCGGTCTGTTTTTAATGTTTTACCATTTTTACAAATATTTTTGAATAGATCAACATTTTTTCAGTATTTTGATTTCAAAAAAAATATTTTTTTTCCTCTGACTGCATAGTTCAATACACGCACCATAGTTGTACCGGCAAAAATTGGGCAAATTGAAGTTACAGATCAAATTTTAAGATCAAAAAGATCATTTAAAATTTTGAAACTTAATTAATCTAATGATTATAATATTTTTTAAGAAAAAAATACTAAAAATTACTAGAATGTCTAGTAATGTTTAGTATTTGTTTAGTATTGATTAAGTTTAATTCAAAAATTCAAATTTATATCTTTTATATCCATTCATTCGAACTTAAATAATTTAATTTTTCCACTTTAATAAATTATAAATTTTAAAACAGTAAATTTATTTGTCTTTAAAAGGAAATCTTCATTAAAATCAATTAAAATATTTAAACTTTTTAAAGTTCAATAAAAAGGGACATTTTAAAATTTTAAATATGAAAATAAATTTGACATGGCATGTCGAGAAATTGCTTTTGAAAAAATTTTTTTTTTTTCTATTATTTAAAAAAAATATTACAATTTATATTTTGATCCTTTGATCTTGGTTCCAAACTTCAACTTGCCAAAAATTTTGCGCATTTAGCATCAAATTATTTCGCTTTTTTATAGCCTAAAATTTTTTTAATTAAAAAAAATCTTATTTGGTTTAGTTTAAATTCAAAATTTATTTTAATTCTGCACAATATCATTAATTACTATTTAATAAATTAAAGATCAGAGACAAGAATTGCACTACTGTTGCTTATTTCTAGCTTGTTTGAACAAGTTAACTCATTGCCTTCAGATAGCACTGACATAGACCGACTGATTGATTTACTTAACTCATTTATGGAACGAGATGATGAAGCGTTAATTGTGGCAAATTTTTTGCAGCAAAACAAGAGCTACATTTTTTCATCAAAATGCAAACTTGGACTTAAGTGCACCTTTTTCTGGGAACTGTTATTTCAATTACTGATTGAAAATAACAATGACAGCAGCAAAATATGCTCAGATATTGTTTCGAGTTTGACTGATGGTGTCAATTCAAAATATGAACCTATCTCAATGATTTCACATGGTCTAGATCTGTGTATCAAAAATATAAGCAGTACTTATGAGGGCTTTAAGTTTTTGCTGGATCAGTATGATTATGTAAGCGAGTGCGAACCAAGAAACAACGATAATGAGGTATTAGAATATAATTTAAAAAAAAAAAATTAATTCTTATTTATTTAAGGAAGAATTAGAAATTGTTTTTGATAAAGGTGTAGATGCGGTTAATAGCAGTTTTCTCCATTATTTGCTTGAATTGGTAAAACGAATTGAAAATGTCATTGAGAATAATGATGATGGAATATTTTCAATTTTATTAAAAGATAAAATAGAGACTATTTCAAAAAGACTTGATGTCGAAATGGAATTTAGTCTGAAATATCTAAAAGCAAACAGAATGAATTATAATGAATTTAGATTCTCTAAAATGGCTGCACATCTCATGTTTCTGACCAAATTGTCCAGATATCACCAAGAATCGGACCAGTACCGGAAAGTGATGCAAAAAGTCGAAGAAAACCGGCTAAATTTTAATTGTTTTGTTCAGTCTTATATTTTTTAGGATGAATAAAAAATATTTTAATTTTTTTAAACTTTTCATCCTCTCACCAAAAAATATACAAAAGCTTCAAATCTTAAAAAAAGATTCTTAATATGTGCAATATCATTATTTTAGCTAATTTTAGAAATTTGAGTCCAATCATCATAAGTAATTAGTCTAATGAACAGTTAAAATAGCTGTTAATTTTTAAACTCTCCATCCTCTTACTAAAAATAGGGTGGTATTTATTGTATCATCAAATATCTAAAATTTATCATCAAAAAATTGAGTAAATAACATCAAAATTTTAACATCAAAAAAATGAAATTTATCGCCAAAATGTTTTTATTTTCATCACCAAATTTATTAAAATTTCATCAAACAATAATATATATGAATCAATTAAAATAAATCCATCATCAAAAAACACGAAAATTTAGATTAATTAAATAGAAAGTATGCATCAAAAATTTTTTTTTATCATCAAATAAAATAATTATTATAACAAAAATCAATTGGAATATAAAATATAAAAAAAAAACCATCTCAATTAAGTTTTTTTGACTAGTTTAGTTTAGGCCAACCACGAGTTCTTTTTTCACTAACATCAAGTGTTCTAGCATTGTCAGAATTTTAGTAAATTATTCTGAACAGCAATATAATATAAATAATATAATATCAGCAATATAATATAATATCAATAAAAAGACCAAAAGATCAGCCACTGAACAGAGAAGAGATCTATGGCAAGAAAAATTAAAACTAAATAATATTGAGATAAAGCAAGTCGAACAGTTTAAGTATCTAGGAGTCGAAATCACTGACGACAATAAACACGCAAAACATTTAGAAAAAAAGGAAAAAAGCCGCAACTGCCGCCCTGATGAAGATTAAGTCACTTGGTTTGCTTGACAACAACCTACATCCAACAATGAAAGGTCAACTCTACAAAACATTTATACGACCAGTGCTACTCTATGGAATAGAAAACGTTTATTTGACACAAAGGGACATCATGAAAATTAAGAGGGTAGAAGGCAACATTGTAAAGACAATACTTGACATTCCAACTAGGTGCAGGACAACGAACTTATTCTTTGCTCTAAAAAAAGATCCAGCAAAAAAACATATTCAGATCCTAAAGAACGACTTCCTCATTAACCTATTAAAGAACAACTACACACGATTGATCATCGAAAACACAATGTCACTTCAACTATAAGACCTACTGAACGAAATAGATGAGCAACATCAAAGTCACGGACTCAGCGAACTCGAGTTGAAAGTAGAAGAACTTTGCTCGGTTGACAAATATATTTTGAAAACCGAGATAAGATCGAGCTGTAAGAACAACCCCGTAGTGATCGAACTAATTAAAATTTTTAACTCAAAATAGAGAGATGAAATAGCATCTAAAATAGTGCAATTGGTGAGATATGATGCCTAGAGTAGCAAAATTTAAACTTTCTTCAATTGTTTTATTAGACGATTTTTACTTTGTTATTTTAAATTTTTACAATTTTGCTTCTATTTGACTTTAATCTCATTTTTATTTTTTATTTTTACTCGATTGCAAACACTTTCTTTCTTTTTTTTGTAGTGTGCCGGGAATGTGGCCCGCCGCGGCTTTAGCATAAGTGCAAATAAATAAATAAATATAATATAAAATGTTTGCATTTTTAACATTTTAAATATCTTGGGCAATCATATAAAATTCTCCTTTATTATAATCAATTATTTTCATTTACATCAGCTGTATTATATGCTTTCATTATTTACAAAATCATCGAAATTTTTTAATTTTTTTTCATATTCAAATCTTGGGCTTTTTTGAACTATCTATTGATTTAATTTGACTTGTGAATTGAAAGATGTCGATTGAAAATAAATTATATATTTATTTGCTTACAAAACTACTGGTATAAGTATTTATAAATCATTTGTAAAATTCCATAATTTTTAAAAAAAATAACATATTGCTGATTCATTTAAAAGTAATTTAATTTTGAAGTAAAATTTTAATTAAATGCTTTATTTATTTTTTTTTGAGGCGTAATTTATTTATTTGATTCAGAGAAAAAAAATTGATGCAAAAAAAATATTTTGTTAAGTTATTTTTTATTTGTTGTTAAAAAATATTTTTGATGACAAAAATTTAATTTTGGTGGAAAAAATTTTATTTTGATGATAAATTTGAGTAAAAATTTGATGCCAAATTCTTATTTATTTGATGATGAAAATATTTATTCCCTTAAATATATATTAGAATAATTAAATTATTTTAAGATTAATTGTTTTTTTTTAGCAAGCTAAATTTAATGATGCAAAAATACGATTTAATGTAAATTAAATGTAAAGATATTTTAATGTCAATTAGTTAAATAAAAAATAGAACTAAAGAATCTAATGTTATTTGATTTTAGCTTTTTTTATTTGCCGCATATTAAAGCTTCATTTATTTTGATTAAAATAAATTTTAATTTATTGTATCTTGAAAAAATTAAATGTTTTTAAAAAAAATTTCATCAACTATTGATTAACTAGAATAATTCCAGGAATTGCTTTCGGTTCAAAGAGTGTGAATAATCATATAGGCATGAATTACTCGATTCCTTTCCAACATGCGAAATCCATTTGGCAAGATTTTTTTTCTTTTTAACATTTTTCACTAAAACTTTAAGAAAAAAAGATCTGGTTCTATTAATAAAAAACCGTTTTTTTTGTCGATCCAAAAAATTAGACCGCCTGGCTAACCGGCCAAATGACCGCCCGTTAAAAGGTTGTCCGGCTACTGCGGACACGGTCACGGTTTCTGAAAATTTTGGCCGGTTAAGCGTCCGCTTCTACGGATCCCTACACTAAAAACGACATATTTTACAATTTGATAGTTTGATAGTGACATGTAAAAGAAATAGATTTTTAGTTAAATTGTCGTTCTGATAGTATAAAATAAAACAATTTAAAACATTCCAATCTATTCCTGGTACAATTAATACAAGGAAGAAAAGAAACCTTCAACTTGGCACTGCAACTAAAAGAATCTCAGCGAGAGAAAGAAGTTAAAGTGCAAGTCGAAACAAATAAAGAGGACGTGTTAGACCAAAGAAAATTGTAAGAATAGAGGAAGGCTTGGAGGAAGATGTCGATGTTGAAGAAACAGTTATGACTAATCGCCCACAACAATTAATAAAGATTAGCATTCGGCTATATAATGGAACACCAAAAGAAGATTTTTAAATATGGCTGGCTGAATTCAAAACCAAAACCTCAAGAGTTGGTGAAAATTATAAGATAGAGCTCTTTAAAGCTCATACGGGATCGAGGGAACGAGAAATTTAGGGAACAGAGATTTGGGAAGGCCAGAGTATATATTCAAAAATCCGTAAACAATTCCAGAATAACTCAAATTCTTTTCTCCCAAAATTATGACCTAGAATCCGCTCAATATTACGAAACCATGCAATATTAGGACATTAAAATTCCCTACAAATCAAAGGCCAATAATTTTTTTGCATCAAGTTATTTCCTTTCTCTTCTTAGACTTTGATTGACTTTCGATCGACATATAAATATATGAACAGTACAGAGTTGGTCAAAAGTCAAACTTTGAATTCAGAATCGTTAAAAGTCAAAGTAAAAGTCAGAGATTGACTTTGAAATTTTTTTTATACTTTAAAGTCTTGGCTTGGACTTTCATTTTAATAATTTAGACTTGAACTAGGCTGCCAAAAAACTTGCTAGAACGGCAATCCATCTGACAGGATCATAATCATATGATTTTTTGCCGTTCCAGGTAGCTATTTTAGAGGCCTCCTAAACAAGAACCCTTAAAAGCGCCGTTTAAAGAAAAAAAAATTAAAAAAAAAAGTTTTGCCCTGACTTCATTAAAAAATAAAGTTAAAGTTTTGATTTGACTTCAATGATTTTTAAAGTCAAAGTCCAGACTTGATTTTAACTTCATGGCTTTGACTTTTGGCCACCTCTGGGACAGTAAGCTCACCGTATCAAAATTATCTTATTTCCAAATGTTATCTGACACCAAACCTGCTCAATAGCGCCTTCATTACCAATCATTTCTTTTCTGATTGCAATAATTATATCAAATTTAAAAAAAAAAAATTAAAAAAATCTGTTATTTTTATTAAGTGTGAAAATTAATAATATTGGTTAGTTTGTGAGGCCACATTCAAGAAAAATAATCGAACTAAAATAAAACAGAAAAGAGGCATTATAAAATCATAATAAATTAGGATTTAGATACTTAATATTATTTTCAAAAAACTAATCAATCAAATAGCTCCATATTTTTATTGTTCTATCTACTGATCCACTAGCCAAATCACCATTTTGAAGAAGTGCAAGTGTCATTACATTATTTGAGTGACAGTTTAAAGTCAATTTTTCATTTCCATTAAATAAATTCCATATTTTAATTTTTTTATCATTTGAAGCACTTACTAAATCACCATTTTTAAGAACTACAAGCGATCTTACCCAATCTGAATGACCATTTAATGTCATTTTTTGTGTTCCATCAATTAAATTCCATATTTTTATTGTTGTATCAGCTGAACCACTTATCAATTCACCATTTGGAAGAACTGAAAGCGAAACTACATTATTTGAATGACCTCTTAATGTCATTTTTTCTGTTCCATCAATTGGATTCCATATTTTAATTGTTTTATCAAATGATCCACTAGCCAAATCACCATTTTCAAGGACTGCAAGTGAATAAATAAAATCATTATGTTTATTTAATGTCATTTTAACAGTTCCATCAATAGTATTCCATATTTTAATTGTTCTATCAGCTGATCCACTAGCCAAATCGCCATTTTGAAGGACTACAAGTGACCAAACAATATCTGAATGACCATTTAAAGTTATTTTATCTTTAAATATATTTTACTTTTGACTTTCTTTAAAAAATATTATAAAATGATACTTACTTTTTACTTTTTTTTGAAAAATAATTGAATTTATTCTTTTGTTTATATTTTCCTTTGTTATACAATTTCTAAAGATTGTACAAATATTTTCTTTTAACATTACTGTATTACAATCATTTATTTTCAAGCATTCGGACAGACATATAATCTGATTTTTTGTTTCAAACTTTATTGAATCTTTTTGGTTTTCATCGGTTTCAAGAACTTCTTTTCTTACAAATCTGTCAAAATTAAGTTCAATTTTCTTACCTTGTAATCCAAAACTTGCAATCAAAAATATTTTAATGATTCTTAAAATCATGTCCGATCAAATGCAAATAAAATATTAAAAATAAGAATTTTATTCTTTTTGAATTCTCTTTTAATTAAAAATCCAATTTCTCAAAATTTCAATGTAATTTTTCCTGTATAATGAACAGAGCTTGTTGTTTTTTTTCTCTTTAAAACGATTTTTATTTAATTCATATCCTTTCGTTTTATTGCAAAACGATCAAATAAAATTGACAAAAAGTGTTTGACGCATGAACAAAAATGCTTTTTGTTAAGTATAAAATTTTAAATTATAAATCATTTAATAATAATAAGGGCCCAACGTAACCTGTACCTCCTTAGTATGTTCTCTACCGTTGCCGACTGCGCTCACTGGTAGAGCTTTGCGTTTGTCAGGTCCACTCTCCTCGGGTCCTCTAGCTACTGCAATCTCTGGAGGTGAAAACGGTTGAGTTTGGCATAATCATCATCGTTGCAAGTCCATGTCTCAGCTCCATAGAGGATTGTAGACAGCACGGTCGCCTTATACACCCTGGCTTTGGTTCTGGTACTAAGCGCCGTCTGGTCCCACACAGCCTAACAGCCTTCTTAAGTTGATGGAATTTTTGAAATTTTAGAAAAAAAAACATTTTCACTTAAAAAACTACAAAATTAATATATTGTGGAATAGTGAGATAATTTAGACATAGTTTTATATTATGGGGGAAGTAGGATATATGAAGAATAAATAAACTGGATAATGCATCTTCAGAATAAAAATATATGAAAAAAAATGTCGAAAAATAAAGTTAAATAAGACATAATTAAATAAAAAGTAAATAAAAAACAAAAATTTTTATTTAATTTTTTAGAAATCGATATCTTTTATTTATATATATATAAAGCTATTTTCAACTTATCGATTCACAAATTCCATTTTGACTGTTTTTCCTATTAAAAGGAATTTTTGAATCGATAAAATACTTTTTTGAAAACTTAAAAGAAAATAGAATTAAAAATTCTTGTTTAAGTTCACTTTTAAAGATATAGTGTCCTCAAGTATTATAATATATTATCCTAGTCAGTTTGAATCGGTATTCTCTCGGAGCGGATTTTAGAATTATATTAACTTTGTTTTTTTTTATATTCTGAATTAACCATTATCTAAATTAATCTAATGATGGTTAATGATTATGGCTGATTAATCATTAACCATTATAATTAAGAGTAGTGGTGAAGTTTGGAGCAAGAACTTTTGCAAAATATGTTTTTACCCACAGCCAATAATACATGGCATTTTCAAGGGTTACAAAAAAACTTAAAAATATGTATTAATCACCTTAATAATTAAACAAAAAATTTAGAATATAAAGAAGTATTATAACATTAATAAAGATTTTATCAATAAACTTTTTTTATTTTTTTTACTTCGATAAAAAAGCAACGGGTACCAAGTAACTTTTTTTAATTTACAAATAATCTCAATTGGTTAAGTTTAGATTTAAATTATTTAAACCTATTAAATAAGTGTTAGTATCCGTCCAAGCAGACATTTAACCGGCCAAAATTTTCAGAAACCGCGACCGTGTCCGCGTAAGCCGGACAACCTTTAAACGGGCGGTCATTTGGCCGGTCAGCCAGGCGGTCTAATTTTTGGACCGCCAAAATAAATGGTCTAAAATAAACAGGCGGCCAAAAAACCGGCAAAAAAATAAAAATTTAAGATAATTTAATATGTTTATTATTTAAAAAAAAGTATTTTTTTAATTAAAAAAAATGAATTCAAAAATTTAAAAAAAATAAATAAAAATTCTATTCAAAAATTAAAAAAAAGTAAAAAATTTTAATCTCAAATGGACCAAAAGCTTCCTTGAAAACAGGACCTTCCAAGTAAGTCATAATAATCATCTTTCACAAGAACAACAAATAAAATGCGGTGTACCTCAAGGGAGCTGCTTGTCACCTACTTTATTTATTGACTACTTTAGTGATGTCGCAAATTGTCTCCCAAAAAATATAAAGATAGCACTTTTCGCATACGATCTGTTTATCTGGATTATTCGAGAATCAAAAAAGGAAATAGAAATAATTCTTCAAGACGCAATTAACAGAATAAACGAATTTTGCAAAAATGGGGTTTTTAAATAAATTAGAGTAAAACTTGTCACATTACTTTTACCAGAGCTGGTCTCAGAAATAATTATCAAAGAAAATAAAAACTGAATCTGAATATAGAAAATGACGAAGCCCCTCTAGATACACAACCATTATTTCTCGGAATAAGATTAGATCCGAAACTAAACTATATGAATCATTTAGAAGACATTGAAAAAAAAACAATTGTCAAAAATCAATTTAATCCGAAAAATAAAAAGTTTTAGATGGAGCGCTTCTTTAAAAATCAATAAAACCATTTTCAAATCGATGATTCGATCTCTATTTGATTATTGCTTTATTATAATCAATTCTGGCTCAGAGAAATTAAAATCAAACTACAGAAAATTCAAAACAAGATTTGAAAATTATTTAAAAATATCCTCTTAAAACGAGAACAGAAGACATCCACAAGGCCTTGAACATTGACAATCTAGATGACAGATCCGAAAAACTTTTTATAAGATTCCTTAAAACAAGATCTGAGCATGAGATTATTGCAAAAGAATTGAGTGAATTTAAAAACAATCAAGTCAACAGAACACTCCAAAAATTCAAAACACCATTCGATTATGCTAAAAATCTACTGCAAAAATCCTGACTATCAAAAATTAAGAGTCAATGTTCTTTCTTTTTTTTTTTTTTTATCAAACTAAACGGACACTTAATCGCTTTAAATTTTTTTTTAAATACTTAACCTTTAAATTTCTATCATGAGGCTGAACAGAAGGGTTTAGCCATTCGGAGCTGCCCTAGGGAAATCCCCATAATTATATTTTAAATAAATAAAATAATTTTAGAACAAAAGAATCTTTTGATTAAAGAATATTCGAATTTGTTCTGAAATAAAAAAATTTTTTCATAAAAATTGATTTATTAAGCTATTAAATATTGATTATTAAATATGCAAATATTTAATATTGAAAAAAGTAATTGACTTTAACCTTTGAGCACACAATTTAGCCCAAATAAAGTTGGTTTTTATGCAAACATTTAGAAAAAAGTTTATGTAAAAATTTAGTTTTTGAGTTTTTGTAAAATATTTTATATATTCTATTTGAATCCATTAAGCATTAATTGATGTCCCGTAATCCGAAAAAAAATCTTAATTCTCTTGTTTTTTTTTCATAAATTATTTGTTGCATGATTCAAAAGCGTGTCTAAGTTTGTAGTACAGCACAGTCAAACGAGGGAAAACGGTATTAAAAAAAGGTTTAAAAGAAGGTTTTATTTGAAATAATTGAAAAAGGGCATGATAAAATCTAACAAAATTTGGATTTAAAAATAAAAATAAGTAAAAAAAAATTTTAAATAGAATTGCTCCATATTTTTATTGTTTCATCTGCTGATCCAGTAACCAAATCACCATTTTGAAGAATTGCAAGTGTCATTATATTATTTGAGTGACAGTCCAAAGTAATTTTTTCAGTTCCATCATCTGAATTCCATATTTTAATTGTATGATCGTATGATCCACTTGCCAAATCACCATTTTGAAGAACTGCTAGCGACTCAACATAATTTGCATGGCCATTTAATGTCATTTTTTCTGTTCCGTCTATTGGATTCCATATTTTAATAGTATTATCCCGAGATCCACTTGCCAAATCACCATTTTTAAGAACTGCAAGTGTCAAAACAGCATACAGATGGCCATATAATGTCATTTTTTCTGTTCCGTCTATTGGATTCCATATTTTAATTGTATAATCGTATGATCCACTTGCCAAATCACCATTTTGAAGAACTGCTAGCGACTCAACATAATTTGCATGGCCATATAATGTCATTTTTTCTGTTCCGTCTATTGGATTCCATATTTTAATTGTATAATCGTATGATCCACTTGCCAAATCACCATTTTTAAGAACTGCTAGCGACTCAACATAATTTGCATGACCATTTAATGTCATTTTTTCAGTTCCATCAACTAAATTCCATATTTTAATTTTTCCATAAACTGAGCCACTAACCAAATTACCATTTTGAAGAACTGCAAGTGACAAAATATGATCTGAGTGGCTGATCAAAGTCATTTTTAAAGTCCCATCAATTGGATTCCATATTTTAATAGTACTATCCCATGATGCACTTGCCAAATCACCGTTATGAAGAACTACAAGCGATCTAACCCAACTTGTGTGACTTTTTAAAGTCAATCTGACTAAAAAAATATATTTATTTTTGTTTTGTCTATTAATTTTTTTAAAATGATATTTACTTGTTACTTTTTTTTCAAAAACAATTGAATTTATTCTATTTTTTCTATTTTGACTTGTAGTGCAGCTTTTAAAAATAGTACAAACATTGTCTTTTAACATTACTTTATTGCAATTGCTTATTTTTAAGCATTCATTTACACATAAAAATTGATTTTTTGTATTAAACCTTATTGATTCCTTTAGATTTTCAACCGTTTCAACTACTTCCTCTCCATCAAACCTATCAAATTTTAGTCCAATTTTCTTACCTTGTAATCCGACTATCATTAAAAAAAATATTTTAACAATTATTAAAATCATCTCAAACAACCAAATTAAAATAAGTAAGAAAAGATTAGAGTTTTTATTTTTCAAAATTCACTTTCAATTGAAAAAAAACTAGGTCTGCTAGGATGTCAATTTAATTCATTTCCATTTGTACATAGTGTTTTTATTTGCCATTTATCAATTTGATTTCTTTTAGTTATATTGTAACACAATTACTTAAAAATTTTATCCTTTACGATTTTTTATCACGGTTTTTGTTTTTCTTTTAGCGGTTTTATTAAAGGATGTAAATAAAGTTCGTATCCTTTCATTTTATTAGTCATTTTAATTTCTTTTATTGAAATAGTTTATTAATCAAGAAATTTGATTATCCAACAGTTGAAGCACGTGTTCTAGCAACTATTAAAACCAATACATTATTTCAATAATTTCGGATTTCATTAAATTAACTTTTAAGAAAATTCAATTTTTTATTTATTTCTTGGCTTAAATCCCTAAAGTCCAAATTCAAGACTTAGCAAAAATGTTAAATTCTAAAAAATGAATTGAAAATTAATTGAAATCAAAATGTCTAATTTTAAAGATATAAAACAGTAGTGGAAAAGTATTAAATCGAGACTTCCTAATTTCTATGATGAAGTTAAATGGTATTTGATTGTATCTTCAAAATAGTGTGACTCAGAGAGAGCCTTATCTAAAAATAAAATAATTTTAGATAAAACCTCTGAATATGAAATAGGACACATTCTGAATTTTCACGCAAAAATTTAAATTAAAAAGAAGAAAGTAAGACTTAAGTTATTTTGCGCCCCCATACTTTCTGTTATGGAAGAGGACAAATTGTGGCTCATTTTGTAGAGAATTTTATCAGCTTTTAAACAGGCTTATTGGCTTCAAAAACAAAATATGGGAACACTTTCATTTGGGGTCCCAAAGTTTCAGAAAGTTAGTCTTAAACATGTTATTTTTTTGGACTATGGAGCATTCAACAAAATTCTTTTTTTTTTATCTTTTACAGAATTAAATTTTCTATGAAATGAGCCTATAACTGACTTTAATCTAAATGATAAAAATTGGACAATCTGTGCTCAAAGCCAAAGATGAAAAAAGTAAACTTTACCATATGTGCAGTCAACAACTTTTCGGTATGGAAGAGGACAAATTGAGGCTCATTTTGAAGAGAATTTTATCAGCTTTTAAATAAGCCTATTGGCTTCAAAAACAAAATATGGGAACCCTTTCATTTTGGGTCCCAAAAGTTCTTTAAAACATGCTGTTCGCAAATTTTTTGAAATAAAAATTACCACACAATGATAAAACATCATCTTTTTATTTAATTTAAATATTTTATTCAAATACAATGTTTATTTTATAATTAAAAAAATTAATTATTTACAATTTGAAAATTCAATTTTTACTAAGATAGAATGCACTAGTAATTTTTAGATTTGGATTTGTTGTTTTATAAGAAAGAGGGCTAAAATCATCAAATAAATACAATCTTTTTGAAATAGAGTACACCCCAAGATAATGATTGACTTTAAAAATAGTAAAAAATAGCAAAACATAATTGTAACCATTTATTTCTATTTCATTTTCCAATTCATTGCCACATATTTCTAAGTTTAAACTATTGTTTACTATTAAAAAAGGTGGATTTATATTTTGAGTTAAAAACTGTGTCTTCACTTCAATAAGCTTTTTTTACATCTATTTCATTGATGCTTTTTAATTGAAATTGAAGTTTCCAACCCTTGTTTAACAAAACTTATCATTTCACCGTCATAATCATGGTTCCTTCCACAAAAGCAATTTGCAGAGCACATGTAAAGCTGTTGCGACTGTTAATGTATATATATTAATTCAAAAAAAAAAATTTTATATAAAAAATATTGATTGAGTTTATTTTATAGATGCGACGTTAGAATTATGGTAAAAAAAAATATTAAATATATTAAAACCAAAGTTCTGAAGGAGCAAAACATGTTCGGTAAATTGTAGAAACAGAAAATATATTGTACCGTCAGTATACTGATTCTGCAAAACTAAGAAAATTGTGAATTAGGGGCATTATACAACAGATAGACAAGTTAAAATGATCACCCTGATAGAAAAAGATATATAATATGTATAATAATGTTGTATAATGCCCCTAATTCACAATTTTCTTAGTTTTGCAGAATCAGTATACTGACGGTACAATATATTTTCTGTTTCTACAATTTACCGAACATGTTTTGCTCCTTCAGAACTTTGTTTTTAATATATTTAATATTTTTTTTTACCATAATTCTAACGTCGCATCTATAAAATAAACTCAATCAATATTTTTTATATAAAATTTTTTTTAAATTTAAAACCCCGAGTCTCTAAAAAAGTTTTTTTCTGAAGCTCTGCTTTTCTTTTTGAATTTCTATTATAAACGCTACGTTTTTAATATGTATCGACTATGTGACCCATAGGACTTTTAAAATAAAAAATTTAACATTGTGAGGTCTATGTAAGACCATGCACCAAATATCCTACTTATGGTATTAAAGCATGCGTCGCTAAACAAGGGGAAACGATAATTTTTAAAGTAAATGAAAATTAAGAATAATAAAAAATTTAATTTTCAATTCTAAATTAACATAAAATTTTATAAATATTTCTTTTTATTTTTTTTAAACTAGACTGTTAAAAGAAAAATTGTTTGTTTCACCTTTTAAAACTTACAGAAATATCTTAAGCCTATACACTATCCATATTTTTATTAAGAGTTTAAAGGAGACCGTAACATTTCAATGTTAATTCTGCCCCCAATTTCCTCAAAAAATTCAGAATTATTTAAAAATTTTTTTTTTGATTTCCAAAAAAGGGATAAAAAATTAGCGGAATGGGTGGTTTTCGAAAAAAAAAATTTTTTCCTTCATTTTTTTTTATATATGATAAAAAATTGACTCTTTAAAAAAAAAAATTTAAAAAAATTGTTTTTGTTTATATTTTTGTCAAAAAAAAACAATTTTTTTAAATTTTTTTTTTTGAATTAATATATATACATAAAATTACAAAAATAAATTTTTTTTTCATTAATTTAAATTGAAATAATCAAGCTTTTTAATTTAGAATGATGAAACATCATGAAACAAAAAATGTTTCACTAAATTTTACAATAAGAATCAATTAAAATTAACACAGGAAAAAATAATAATCAAATAAAATATCAATATTTTGAAATTTCGTTTTTTTTCTCTCTGATATTCCAATTGAACTTTTTTTTGCAATTTTTAAATTTATTTTATTTAAATTTTGAAATTCTGTCATCGCTTAATAATTTTATATTAGGTGACACTAATTCCGTATTCTATTAGCGGTCTCACTAATGATGGATACACATCTTTAGTGAGACCCATTGTGTATAGGAGCTTAACAAAATTTACATCAAAATACTCAAAATTCTTCCATATAATACCCAGTATCTTGCTTGCTCTGCCAGAAGAGTAGTCAACCTTTGCCCTCCATTTAAGATCGCTCTGAAAATAGACACCAAGATCCTTTTCCAAACTGGTTGTATTTAAGGGCTCAGCACCATGTTTATTAGAGATTGTGTACTCATTTAGAAGATTCTTCTGTCCGATATGCATAACTTTACATTTCTCAATGCTCAATTCAGTGTCCCATGTAATTGACCAACTAGACAAGGTGTCCAAATCCTTTTGTAAGGCTAGCTTGTCTTCAAAATTGTTTACTGTTGCTATGATCTTCATATCATCCTTTTACTCGATTAGACTGAACCAACGTGGTGGAGGTGTGTGTATCTATGTAAAGGAGACACTTAAAAGCTTCGAGGTAGGGGAATAAGTTCTGAGGAGTGGGAAGACTGAACAATGCTGGTGCATAATCAACGCCGAAAAAGAAAAGATTTTGGTTGGTTGTGTCTATAGACAACCTAATTGCTTGATTAACAATTCGATAATCGATAGTCTGACAAGATCAAGAGCACTCCTAAATAATGGAACCGTTAACGGACTGTTAGTAACTGAAGATTTTAATCTTCCCTCGATCAATTGGAATCGCATAAACACTGTTAATTTAACAAAAGAAAAAAGAGACTTTATTTATAAAAGTAAAATATACAATAAGCTCCTCCTTTTAATAACTAATAAGAAGAAAATAAAACTCTCCTGTAATTTTAATGGACAATTTTTATTTTCATAATTATAACAGATGTTTTGCAATTTTATATTATTATAATTTCGTTTGAATTCAAGAGTTCAACATTATTTTTCTAAAATTCATATTGTCCTTAATGGATGTTTTTAATTTTGACGAGCCGCAAATAGCTTGGATCGTTTGTCCTTTTATTAATCTTAAACAGTTTAAACACACAATTGTGTTTTTTACAAAACACTTTCTTTTTAAAATACGAAAAATTGTTCTTTTCAAATCGTTCGAAATTATTGTTATTAATATTAGTTTTTAACATATCTTAAAATTTTTATTCACCTCTAAATAGTTTTAACATGATTTAAACTATATAATTTAATGTTTATTTTTTTTTAAAAATTTTAAAAACGAAACAAATCGTAAATTTGGCAAATATATCTAATTAAGGTTTCGTGAAATTCAGTAGAAATGGTTAAAAGAACATAAAAAATTGAATAACTTTTTTTCTAAAAATTAAAAATAAGTATCGTGATTGCGACATTGTGCAACTTTCAAAGTTGCATCAGCTATCTAGGGCTGCAAAATTTTGCAAATTTTGCAGAGATTAGATTTCAATATGTTCTAGCGTAGTGCATTTTGCAGAGATTTTGCACATCATTAGCAGACTTTGACAGTAGATGCAACTTTGAATGTTGCACCATGTTGCATTCACGAAACTAATTTAAAACTTTTAAAAAATTTATTCAATTTTTTATCATTTTGTTCTGTTATTTTGTACTGAGCTCAAGGTTGTGCAAAAGTCATAGTCGACTTTGACTTATGAAATTTTTTTTACACTTTAAAGTCTTTACTGTATTTAATAATTTAGACTTGAACTAGTCCACAAAAAAAACTTTTTTTTTAAACGGCGCTTTTTTGGGTTTTATTTAGAAGGCCGCTACAATAGCTATCTGGAACGGCAATCCATGTCAGGATCACAATCACGTGATTTTTTGCCATGCCAGGTAGCTATTGTAGCGGCCTACAAAATAAAACCCAAAAAAAAGCCTTTTATAGAAAAAAATTAAAAAAAAAAAGTTTTGACCCTGACTTTATTAAAAAAAATAAAGTCTAAGTCCAGAAAACCTAAACTTTTAACCAGCTCTGACTTAACTTCACTTAATATCTATTTAAGATGTGTAGAATCTGAACGATTTTTATCATAATTTTTAGGCCAACTGTTTTTTTCAAATTAATTCAAAATATGTTTAAAAAAAACGTCGCTATGACCAAAATTACTGCAAGGTACAAGAGTTAGTCCTAAAGATGAATTTTTTTCTATTAAATCTGATAAGTTTATAGTTATTTTCGACCAAAATTGAATTTAATAATTAATTTTTTATTTGTTTCACCATTTTGTAAAAGAAATTCTCTTCTTTTAATTCTTAAAACTATTTTTAAAAACAATTT
>QEOQ01000043.1:23210-52051 GCA_010279815.1 Brachionus plicatilis | reverse complement strand
AATAATTTCGGTTTAATTTTTATTCTGAAAACATATATTTTGTTCTGTTTGATTTAATTTTGTTTTGGTTGAATAAATGTGTTCATTATTTTTTAATTTTGTTGGGAATTTACAAAATTAGTCATAATAAAATATTATAAGTCAATAAAATTTAAACTGTACGAAATTCAAATTTCTTATTACTGATTAAATCAGAAAAAAATCGTTAACGTTAATTAACGTGAGTTAACGAGGTTAACGCCATTAAAATTTTTAATTTTTTAAATAAATTATTAAATAAAACTTTTAATTTTTAAATGTTGGTCAAAAAACATCAAAAAAAAACGCTAATAACGTTAACGATGATAACTGTTTTATAATCATGGTTTTTCAGGTACGAAATTGTACAAAATGATCTAAAATTATATTTTTTAAAAAAATTTATTGTTTTTTAAAATCGTTAAATTTTTCCGTTAAATAATGTTTTTTCAAAAAACGGAAGCATACCCGCTTCTAAACCAAGGCTAAAGATAAATTCTTAAAAGTACAAAAAGAACATTCTATTTGACTAGAAAAAATCAAAAAGGATAAAAAGTACGTCCTTACTAGACCTACTTGGGTAGAAACTAACTTTGACTTTGACTTGAAATAAAAATTACAAAAAGTACATCTTTTTTTGGGTAGAACCAAACTTTGACTTTGACTTAAAGTAAAAAGTACAAAAAGTTTAAAAAGAATGTTACTACATCTAATGTCAATAGATCGACTCTAAAAAATAAGTCCATAAAAAATAGGCCTTAATAGTCGAGAAAGTGAAAAAAAAGTTAAGGAAGAGGAGGTAAAAAAAAAAAATAATAAGAAACAACTTACCTTTGTTGAAAGTATCGGGCGTTTCGTGTATCAGAGTGTAGAATCGTTGTACGGGGTCCATGGGCGTAAAAGGCACACGTTTATTTTTGTATCTGTAGAACAACTATTCTCTAATATCGTACAGTGTGGTTCTCTTGTTTCCGTAACCGGTTCGTATGAGCTCCTTGGCAAACGCGTACAAATCTAGGTCTTTGAGCCGTCTGGGATTCTCGAGTATTTCCTTGAGAGCCGTGCGCGAGTTTGCTGCCTCGGAGTTCTCGTCTAAATCGAGCGCATCGATCGCGATCTTTTTTGCCCACTCGTACGACTCCAAATGGATGCGCGTCGAGTCCAACAAATCGGTGTAATTGGCCTCGTTCTGATTCTCCTCATCGTCCTCGTCAATCTCCTTGGATATCTTATCCACATCTAGCTTAATAAAACGCGAACAATTAATTAACATCTTGCGTCCCAGCGAACACGGCAAAATGAGAATAATTTTACATTTTTAAATTTTCTTATTTTTAGATCTTTTGTAGGGACTTATTCATTTTATAGAAAAATTTTTTGTAGAAAATTTTATTGAAAAGAAAAATCATTTTATAGAAAAATATCATCGAAATATACCTGTATTAATTAACCTGTAAAAAAACAATTAAACAATTAATTATTTTAAAGCAAGAATTAATCTATCAAAAAAATTTGCTAATTTTTCTCTATTGTAAATACTAAACAAATACATAATTTCATTATCTTTTTTAATTTCTGATTTTTCACGAGGATAAACTATGCCGCTATTAATTTGTTCAATTAGTACATCTGTTAGATGCTGCTCATTTTTCAAATGTTTAGCCAACTTATTTACATTTGGATGTGATCCAACATCTTGAGAAAGAGACTTATGCCAAGCCTCCAAGCTATTATTTGACCTAGGTAGACCTTTTTGGATCCGTTTCCTAAGATTCCAATAGCTTGGAGGAAATTTTGGTACAACACGCGAACAATTCTTATGTTCTGGATCGACAAAGCCAATGTAATTCTTTTCAAAATAATGTATTACTGGAGCCAACTCCAGTAATGCTTACGTAATTACTATTCAGTATAAATATGCAAGAAATTTTCTATAATAATTTTCGATGAAAATTTTCTATAATAATTTCTATAAATTAATTTTCTATAAAACATTTCGACAAAAAAATTGTCTTTTCTATAAAAAAATTTTCTATAATATGATATAGTGCCCTTTTGTACAATATTTCAGAAAATAAAAAAAACTCTTCCAAATTATTTAGTTACCAAAATTTAAAATAAAAATTTTATGAATTTTTGCACAAAAAAATTAAAAATATGAAAATGTAAAAATGTAAAATTATCTACATTTTGCCGCGAACACTTGGTCACCAAACACAGCCGATTGGGAAGACCGGATAAGTGGACAACTCTTTGTTTGTCAATTTACCTTTCAACTCGAGCCGCCCAGCTCTCAGCACCTTGAGTATGTGAACGGCCTTGCGCGGACCAAGACCGCACACGAACTGCAGCACGCCGCTGCTGTTCGGCTCCACGTCGCATCGATTCAAATCGACGCCCACATCGTTCACCACATTTATGAACTTGACCTCGAGTTGTCTGAGCAATTGACTCGAGTCGTCCGAGCTGCGACTGGCCGACGCCGATATTACATACTGCATCATGGGATGCAGTTTGAGATCCAGCAAATCGCGGCTCTGATTGCACAGCTGGGCCATGCACAGCATCGGGTCTTGGACATAGCGTGCCAAATACACGGCATGGCGCGCTAACGTCGTCACACTCACCTGCCAGTCTTGCTCGCACACTTTGGACGCTGTGCACAACTTGGCCACTTCGACACAACTTGGCAATTTTTGCATTTCGTCGTCGTGCTTTTGACGTATCTCGCCATGATCACGTGTCCGTAATTGCAACTTTTTCAAACACACACAACAATAGAGGTAACAATTTTTTTTACATATATATAACAACTTACGGTTGCCAAACTAAATTTAAATTTTAAAATATTTACATTTAAGTTAGTTTTATTTTATACATTTAGGTAAAAATATAAAATTCAGATTAATGTAAAACTAGTTAAAAATGATATAAATGTAAAAAAAAAACCGCTTTTAATAATCGTTATTGGTTTACCAAAGCGAAATCTTTAAGGCTGCTTATTAACAAAAGGTATGGTTCAAGAAAATAAAGAAATGGAATTGAATTTAAACTATTTTATTAAAATTAAAAAAAAACAAAATAAAAAGAAAACAAGTTTTTTTAGAAATTAGTTTCTTGAATAGTAGATAAAATTTTATTGTTTAAATACTTTTTTTTTACATTTTTATAATTTTACAAAATTTGCATTTAAATAAATAAAAATTTAATATAATGTAATTTTTTAATTCATTCAAATAAATCAATATTAAGCTTAAAAATATTTAATATATATGTAAAGTTATTTTAGCATCGACAAAATCAGACAATCCACTTTATATTTATGTTGTTTTTTACATCAAAATTTACCCCAATCGTCCTCCGTGAATAAATAAATTGATTGAGCGCGCCATCGCTGTTCACACACGCGACACAAAAATTGTCTTGTGGCTGTTCGTCCTCTTGATTGTGAGAGATGGCGAGAACCCTGAGCCGGTCCTCTTCGTCGTCAATGGACTCAATGATGGGGTAATAGGGCGCCAGGCTCAACATGCTCCCGAGTTTATCGCAGCACTGTTTGAACACGTATTGTTTGGCGTCGGAGGCGAGCCGCGACTTCAGCTCGCATTCCATCTCGGGCATCAAAAATTTGCCGCACATCTCGTCCACAATTAGCGCCCGTTACTTATTCCACTGTTCCACATTGTAGCTAAACTCGTCTTTTTGATAGAACGACTTTAGACCGACGTTTGTCGACTATTGTGACCGATTTATTGTCTGCTAGAGTAGTGGCCGGTGGTGCCGCTGCCTCGTCCCAGTCCTCTTTGTCATCTGGTCGACACTGATCGAACGGCGAACACTCGAACGATACGATCAACAGACCGTCCTGTTCGGCCTGGCACAGCTTGAGCCACTCCTCGTGCTTTATTTGGCGCACGGGCTTCATTTTCAAGTACTTGAATGGATAGCAAGCGTGCGTCTCGTCTATTTCGTTGAGACCTCGGTTGGTACTCGGCCGCACATTCACACATACACGCTGCATGTACAAATCGCGAAAGTACGCTCGAATAGCCGGCTCTTTGGCAAACTGTATCGCCACCATGTATCTACTGATGGCCAGCACTTGTTTCACCGACTCGAACGGCTCTTGCACAAACTCCTCGAAAAGCGTACTTTTCGGCAGACAAGCCGAATCGGGCGGCCAGTCGACCCAGACCCATCGATTTGCAGTAGTTGAACGCGTCTTTTTTGGAAGCTCGTTTAGTGAACTTAAAATCGTCAAGGTCAAGGTCGGTATTGGCGCGTTTTGCCGCCATCTCGTGCTCCTTCAAGACGGCCAAGTCCGAATTGTAGTGCAAATGAAAGTGGTGATAACAGTCGAGGTAGTAGTTGTTGGTAGTAGTTGTTGGTATTCGCGAGCTGAAGTCGTTGCTCTCCACTGACGCCAAACAGTGCGTGTTCAAACAGTGTTGAATATCTATAGGGCCTATATCTATATCTATATTACAATTTTTTAAAAATTAAAAATACTATAATTTGCTCCAAAACAATCATTAAAAAACTGAAAAGTATTTTTTATATATAGTTGAGAACCCTTAAATATTTGTGACCAAAGTTGAAATTAATCTCAAATTTTTGTTAGTAAATTATTTATTTTTATTTGAAAAAAAAATCCTGCTTGAGTGGGGATTTTTTCCCATCTAGTTAAAAAAGTTTAGACAATTTTTATTCCAATTTTTTTTATTAAATTGCTTAAATTTTATTTGTTTATCAGTTTAAATAATAAGTTTACCAAAGTGCTTGAGAATTTAATATTGATATATTGTTAATATTTTATAATGTTAGAATATTTCTTCAGCTTTCTTGTTTGCTATTTCTTTCTTTAGTTAAGCTTACCACACTAATGAGCTATAAATTAATGGTTCAAAGAATTTAGCAAATTATTTAATAAGAAAACTTCAAAGGGTACTATTTGGAGAAGGCAAGTTTTTTGCATTTTTCATGAATAATATCTAGAATAAATTTGGTAAGCATTTGACTATTTTAGAGCTGGAAAGAAATTATTGAGTTTTTTCTAAGATCGTTTCTTTAAGTTTACTCAAAAGCTAATATATCAATTTAATTTATATACAGTATGTGTCAAAAGTTTAGAAATTGATTGTTTTAATTATCTTAAAATGTTTATTTGTTGTATTTTACGAAAAATTGAGTGCAAAAGAAAAAAATAAAAGCACTAATTTGTAGAATTTTTTTTTTCTCTACAATTTGATATATGACACTCGGCATAAAAATATAATCAACTTTTAAATATTTACAATGAAAAATTTTTTTTTTTGGAGAGACCTCATAATAGTTTATTTGCTTATCCTAACCGCCTGGGTCTTAAAATTAAAATCAGTGGAAAGTTTTTGATAACTAGATGTAGGATCTTTTCTAATCACTCTAAAAATGTAATTTTCATCCCTTAAAGTTAGCTTCCAAAGTCTACCAGAACGGCTTTGATCAGAGACAGAACCAGTCTCTTCATATCGTTTCTTAGTTGAAGAGCCACATTTTGGAGATACACCTGACAACTTGGCTTTTTCGTTTTGCTTTTTATCTCTAATTTTTAGCAGAACCACAATCTCCCATTTTTGTGGACTAGACACATTTTTTTCACCCATTTTTTGCCAACATCTTGAGTGAATTCAATGTAAATCGTCCGGATTTTTATTTTCTTAATACCTTTTTTTTTATTGGATATAAATAAAATTATAATAATTTATTCAATCTTTCACTCCAAAATTGCAATATTTTTCATTTTTTCCAACCAATCAAATTTTATGGAAATTTTTAAAATTCGGACGATTCACTCACTATGAAATTAAAGATTTTTTGGTAATGTTTATTAGAGACCAAGTGAGGAGTTGGAGAGTTTTTAAATTAAAAAGTTAAAGAGCAAAATTTACTCAAAATTGGAAGTTATTTAAGAATTAATCATAAAAGTGTGAAAAAAGGTAGCAATGGTTGCTAAAACTTTTGAATTACCCGAATTTCTAAACTTTTGCACCGAGTTTTATTTTTTATTTTTTGGAGGAAGTTTTTTCATTGTAAATATTTAAAAGTTGATTATATTTTTATGCCGAGTGTCATATATCAAATTGTAGAGAAAAAAAAAATTCTACAAATTAGTGCTTTTATTTTTTTCTTTTGCACTCAATTTTTCGTAAAATACAACAAATAAACATTTTAAGATAATTAAAACAATCAATTTCTAAACTTTTGACACATACTGTATTTGCCTTAATATTGTTAGCGGCTTATCACAGTAATGAGAAGCTGAAATGCTACATAGTCTCTCTGGAGAAAATAATAATTAAAAGTCCTTAGTTTAAGTGTTAGTAACTTAATTGTTGCTAGTAGTTGTTACTTCATTAATAAAATAAAATAGAATAAAATACGAAATGTTGCTAAGCCTAATTTATAACTGATAAGAAATACTCTGGCCTAGGGGTTTTTCCACAACGCTTTGTGATACCGGCGGAAAATAAAATCGGTAAAAAAGATAAGATAAGTGTGAAATAGGTTTTATACAACGGAAATATTTAAAAATTATAATTTATTATTCTAAATTGTTATTTGCTAAATAATATTTAAAAAAAAAACCAATCAAAAAAAAATAATTATTCAATCTAAATTAAATTGCAAATTAGGTAAATTATGCTTGAAATGGGCCAAATGATTTTCATTCGGAAAAGGAAATAAAAAAAGGATTATTGAAAGGAATAATAGGGGTTCAATGAGCATTATTTGATGATAAATAGATAGGCCAATTATTTTGACGAAGAATATCTGAAACAAATGACCATTGGCCAATTTCGTAAACATAAATTGCTCTCTTTAACAACAAACTTATTGCAAACAAATTGATACTTCTTCCAAAAACACCAATAGTTGATGTAGTTGATGAATTTTCCACGATTTCTTCAAAACTTGAATCCAAACCAATAGCTCTTGACAATAATTTGAAAAAGTCTTCATACTCAAAAAACATAAATACAATGCCAAGTTTGATATCTTTCCATAAATCTTCGTTTCCGCTAATTGCAGTTGAAATCGAATGATACAAACAATTTCGATAAGTGTTTATTAACACGTGTTGATCAAACTATTTTTTTTTATCAAAATTATCACCAATTGCAATAATTCATTATTTCAATTTAATTAGGATAATTTTATATAAATTATTAATATTTATTAAAATTATAAGGTTTTCAACAACGTTGTCACATTTTTTTTTATTTTTTCACACTTCCTTCTCCACCTTTTTTTTCGGTTAGATAAATTAAAAAAAATATAACACAATTGCTGAAAACCATCCAGGTGTGAAATTGTTGTGGAAAAACCGTGAGCCCAATACTCTTCGTATAAATAGAACAAGACTTTAAGATAAATGTAAATGTGTATTCATAAACTTAAATTTCATAAGACATATTAATAAATTCTTCAAAAAGCACTTTTAACTCTTTTATTATGAGCACCAACAAGTCGTTGACCGCACGTCAACAATATTGTACGCTTTTTGATAAAAAAATTCAAAAAATTAATCAAATTAAATTCGCACTTTTTTTAATTAATCAACTACTAAGCAATATATATTAATTTTAGATAATTCGACAATAAAACACAGAAACTCCTCCCAAACTCGTATACAAATCTTATAACACGGCGAAGATTTTAACTCCAATACAACCAATAAAAAACTGAAAAGTATTTTTTAAATATAGTTGTTAAAAATAAAAACTTTCAGATTCAAATTTTTCATATTTGGATTCAAAATTTTATAATTTATTTTGATTTTTTCTATGGTAGCGTAAAATATTGTACCTCAAAACAAATCGATGTTTTGGATGCAATATTTAAATAAAAAATAGCTTTAGACAGCTTGGAATTCATAAAATTATCTAATTACAAAGTCTTTGAGTTAAATGACAATTATCACTTAGAGTTTGATAAACTTCTGGTTCAGGACAGACCTACAAAATTTTGAATTTTAAAAAATTTGCCTTTGACATTTTGATGATATTCGCATTTTGTTAATTAAAAATTATAAAAATCTCCCGTCCAGTTTTTCAAATTTTTATTATTCTTCCATCGTTTTCAAAGTCAATTCAACATAAAAAAAGAAAAAAAAGTCGAACATAAAGCTATTTAAAAAAATCGAAGAAAGATAAAAAATTCTATTTAAGCCGATCGATTACTACTTTTTCTTATCTAATACTGAAATTAACACTAAGGAGATCATTTCAAACTTTGTAAATATAAAAAAAACCATTAGAATTAGAATTTATAAATTCTATTAAGGATTTAACATATTTAGAAGGATAGTCCAGGCAATTAATAAATAAACGCTTTTACAACACTCTAATTTGTGGACAAAAAAAGTGTCGTTTGTGTTATTACTGTATGAGTTATTGTAAAAAAAAATATTGGACTTCTGATTATTTGATCTTAAAAAAAAACATTTTGTGTTTGAGATTAATCGTTTTAATTTTTCATTCCGAAGCTGTTTTTATTTTAGTCATCTTCTTTTATCTGAAAATTTCACCATTAATTATGTCCAGTTTGATCATTCCCTTCGATCTCATTCAATTTGCTTTTCTGTTCTCTTAGTAATTTTTCGAATACTTTCTCGGCCTCAGTCAGAAGGCGTTGAAAAGGACTCTATTTCTCATTAATTAAATGAAGCCTCCTAGCCGTCGTCAGAACATTTTTTTTGTCTTGATCACAATAAAGTTCTACTAAAATTGGTGGTTTACTTTTTGAACCTTCGATCAATTCTTTAAACGAATAATTTTCAAATATAAATAATACAAAATTTAAAAAAATACGAAAAAACCATTTTTTTAAATTTTATTGGGTAGAAAAATTATAAAAATAATATTTTTTAATTTTTGTAAGGTAACACTCTAGAAAAATAATTAAACTAAAAGAAAACCGAAAAAAAACATGATAAAATCTTAAATAATTAGGGTTTATATACTTAATATGATTATCAAAAATTAATCAACCAAATAGCTCCATATTTTAATTGTTTTATCTCTTGATCCACTTGCAAAATCACCATTTTGTAGATCTACAATTGAGAACACAGGACCAGAGTGACAATTCAGAGTAATTTTTTCATTTTCATCTATTAAATTCCATATTTTAATTGTTTTATCATCTGATGCGCTTACTAAATCACCGTTTTTAAGTACTACAAACGATCTAACCCAACCTGAATGACCTTTCAATGTCATTTTTTGTGTTCCATCAACTAAATTCCATATTTTATTTGTATTGTCCGTCAATCCACTAACAAAGTCACCGTTTTGAAGAACATCAAGTGATCTTGCCCAACCTGAATGATCATTTTTTAGTGTCATTCTTATTGTTCCATTAATTAGATTCCATATTTTAATTTCTTTATCATCTGATCCACTTACCAAATCACCGTTTTGAAGAACTGCAAGTGAATAAACAGCCCCTGAATGACCGTTAAATGTCATTATTTCTGTTCCATTAATTAGATTCCATATTTTAATTTCATTATCAGCTGATCCACTTGCCAAATCACCATTTTGAAGAACTGCAAGTGACCAAACAGCCCCTGAATGACCATTTAATGTCATTCTTATTGTTCCATTAATTAGATTCCATATTTTAATTTCTTTATCATCTGATCCACTTACCAAATCACCGTTTTGAAGAACTGCAAGAGAATAAATATCGCCTGAATGACCATATAGTGTCATTTTATCTTTAAATATATCGAACTTTTTACTATCCAAATAATATTACTATAAAATACTTACTTTTTACTCTTTTTTGAAAAACAATTGAATTCATTCTATTTTGTATATTTTCACTTTTTATGCAGGTTTAAAACATAGTACAAACATTTTCTTTAAACATTACTGTATTACAATCGTTTATTTTCAAGCTTTCGGATAAACATAAAATTTGATTTTTAGTTTCAAACTTTATTGAATCTTTTTTGTTTTCATCGGTTTCAAGAACTTCTTTACCATCAAATCTGTGAAATTTTAGTTCAATTTTCTTACCTTGCAATCCAAAACTTGCTAACAAAAATAATTTAGCAATTCTTAAAATCATGTTCGATAAATGAATATCAAAAAATCAAGTTTTTATTTTTCTAAATTCAATTTTATTAAAAAATTTAATTTAAAATCGAAGATATCATTTATATATTTATTCCTTTATATTTAATATATTTTATTTACCATTACATTTTTTTAATTCTGAAATTTTTATTTTCTACTTGAAAGCCCGTATTTTTTAAAATTTCTTTCTTAAAATTTAATTTTTCCTCAATAATGAACAGATTATGATGTTTTTTTAGTTTCGTATCCTTTGTTAAACGAAATTAATTTTATAATATCCTTTTGTTTTATTAAGAAACGATCAAATTGAATTGGCAATAAGGTTTGATGCATGAATAAAAAAGTATAAAATTTGGCTTAAGTACTTAATCAATAAAACATATAAAGTCAATTGAAGTTAGTCTCGAATAGCAAAAAATAATTGAGCATAAAAAAAGCACAATATTAGTTAAAATTTAAAGCCGATTTGGCCTAAGCTGGTCCAACGGGTTTTTTTTTATCTTAATATCTGGAGGAAAGTGGGACTATGCTGTATTTTTTCTGATTATTTGTCCAACACCCTTCTCAAATGAAATCTCAAAATCAGAAAAGCCATTTTTAATAAATAATTGTCAGAATTATTCTATGAATTAATATATTAAATGAATTTAATAAAGAATTTTATTTTGATTTTCAAAAGTGGTTTTTAAAATTGTTTTTATTTAAAATATATTTTTAAGGCAGAGCCTTTACCGATCGGAATGGAGACTCGCAGTTCTTCCTTTCAGCCACATAATTAAATTTTGAGACCATTAAAAAATAAAAAAAAAAAATTTCAAAAAATGTTGAATAATTTTGGATTAGGTTCTCATAGCTTTTTTTTACTAGTTTTAAATAGGGCATAGTATTCACAATTAGCCTCTGTAATTGTTTATAAAAGAGAAAAATTCATTCATTGAAAAATTAAATTATGTACATTTGAAAATATGTAAAATAATTCATTTTTTAAATTATGATGTGGATAAAATTATAAATTAAAGTTAAACAATTTAAAATGAAAAAAAAAATAAACAATTTAGGGTCAATTCGTAAAATTTAATTAATTATTTTAATTTAATTTTTTCAAATTATTATATAAATTCAAAATTACTAAAAATATAGAATGTAAATTGATTTTCAACATTTTCCTCATATTAATGTTTTTTTTTTCATCATTTAAAATTCACCCTGAATTTCGTCAGAATAAGGGGTTAATTTGTAAAATTATTAAATTATTGAAAAATTATTTTAAGCTTTTCCTTATATTCGATTTACTTTTAGAAAATCATTTTAGATGTTTTTCAAAAAATTAACTAAATTTCAAATAAAAAACATAAATTTACTTTTAAAACTGATACAGATACAAGAAATCTAATCATATTTTAAATTCCTCAGACACCCTTTTAAAAAGGTGTAGAATCTTTTTTCGTCCTCTTGAGTTTTTCACGTATCTGCTATTGTCCATCATCATTTTTCAATTGTTTAATTAAGTAATTAGTAAAGTAAAGCTAAGAAAATTAGAAATGGATTTATAAGTTCATCTCTTTTTTATAAATTTATTTTTTACTAAATAATTTATTTGTATAGTACATTTAATACATTTTATCTAGTAAGTTCATCTTTTTACATAGTATGCATAACTCCATAACTACATTTTCTGCTACAAATTTTTATGCTCTTTTCAAAAATATAACCATCTTTTGGGTATATTTGGAAAGTTATGAGGGTGTTCTTTATTATTTTGAGTTGTTTTTTTTTCATTCGAAATTTAAAAGTAGCGATAATTTTTCTAGGTGAAAATCCTTTTAGTGATAAACATTAATAAAAAATAATTTTATCTTAATAATACTCCTTAAAAGCATTTTTATAGCAAAAATCTAAATAAACAATTTTGTTACGAAATTTAAATACTCTCTACCATCAACCAAAAATTACAACCAGGACTCTTTACTAAATTAAGATTTGGTTTGTTTTTCAAATAATATTTTTAATTAAAAGTAATCACAACTTTATGGGCGTTAATTTAACCAATAAATAAATGGAAAATAAATAATGATGTATTGACTTTTTTAAGTAGAAAAAGCTTTTTATTTAAAAAAATGGAAAAACAGTCTAAATGGAATTTGTAAAACAAGTAAATATTGTTAAGAAAGCTTAAAAGAAAGAAACACTAAATTAAAACTACTTTTTAAAGTTCACTTTTAATAATAAAATGCACTGAAATATTAAAAGATATTACCCTAGTTCCAGTCAATTTGAATCGGTGCCCTCTTGGAGCAGACTTGACAATTACAATCAATTTTACATTTAAGAGCTTCTGGAAATGGGTGCAGCACAACTTTCTCCTATAACAGCGACCTGTCTCATCTTAAGCCTAGTGAAGTATTAAAAAAATGCTTTTCAGGGAAATCTAAGGCAAAGTCGGCATAGCATTTTTAAACAGACTTGTATAAAAGTCAATGTCAAAGCCCTACAAATCAAAAAAAGTCTTTTGAAAGTCATGTCAGACATGGAATTTTATTTTTTTTTCAATTTAGTTTAAAAAAAATTTATCAAAGTCATGTGATTTTTAAATTTCAAATAAAAAAAGCAAAAAATAATTTATTTATGCAAACTTTTTTTCTTACTCAGCTTCAATTGCAAAAGAAAAATAAAAGAAACTAGAGGTGATCTTAAAATTCAATTCAATTCTTTAAATGTTACACAGGCACTAAAATTTTAAACTGGATGTCAAAGTCAACGGTAGAACAAGAAGAAGCTCCAACCAGCACAGCTTTGTCGGACCACTTCCAGCCAACAGCCAACTGAGAGAGCACTTTTTCACTTATAGAGTGACTATGCCATGAATCTCTACCCCAAGAGATCGTTCAATCCATATCCGTCAACCAATTCAAGAACAGACAGGATAAGTACAGACGTAAGGGGAGAAACCTACCATGGATGAAGTCATGGTCAAGTCAAGTCTAGCTTGCTAGCTTGTTGTAACTTATATTATTATTATTATTATTATAAAATTTTGTAGTTTCTATTTTTAAAATAAAAATAATTTCATTTTCAGTTAGTTCTGTTTGTTTGCTTTTTTCATTTTTTTTTGACACTACAAAATACAGAGACAAGTTACTTAAAGACAAACAATAAAATTCAACAATTGTTGATTCTTGGACTTAAATCTCAAATGAGTCATTCAAATTTTAAATTGTTTGATTATTTTATTTTAAAAATATTCTTTATTGGAGCTTAAGTATTTCTTTAAAATACTTGAGGCAGTGTCCTCTCAAATTGTTATTGACCAAATCAAAACTGCTGCCAATTTCGATCTTTTTCAAATCGTTCATAAACTTGAACATCTGAATTTAATCACTTTCCCTTTGACTCCTTTCAACCTTTTTAAGTGATATCCCAAACAATTTCAGACTTTCTATTGTAATACTAATAATATTATAGAAAGTCTTTTTTAAATCAATGGTTGATTTAATAAAGACAATTAATTTCCAGATATTTTAACTGTTTAATTTAATTAATACATATATGATCTTTGATTTGGCTACAGATGAAAAAGACCCTTAAAAATCAGAACTTCAAACTGAAAAGAAAATTCAATTGTAAAAAATAATATAAAAAACTTCAATTCAAATAAAAATATTCACTTATATAAATCGATTATGAAGAGAAATAATGACTTATAAATCGAAACTTATTTTTTTTATAAAAATTAGTTAAAATTAAAAATTTAATTTTTTTTAATACAAATTCACACTTTTTGGTCTTAAAATTTATAGACTTAAAAGTCAAGATTTTTAAAAAACGAGTTCAATAATTTGTTTAAAAAAGATAATTTTTTTTACTGGGATTATATCTAATTCAATTAAAATTATTGATAACTAAATAATTATTAACTAATATAGATTTTTATTTTCTATTAAAAGATTTGATAGAAAAATTACGGAAATTTTTAAATCTAGGTATCACTTAATTAGCTTTTATCAATGGAAAAATTTTCTTTGCTAAAATTTTTGTTTAAAGAAGCTATGAAATTTAAATTTAATCTAAAAAATTTCAAATTCAAAAATATTTATTTCAAAAAAATAACGCAAAAAGAATAAAATTTTTTTTTTTCTTTAAATTGTTGAAATCTTTTTTTTCTAGTAGAGAATTTTTGCTCCACAAGATGGTATGCGATTTATATATCTTTTGTATATGTTATCAGAAGATATTCTCATCGGACCGAAGCATACATTTGACAATTAAAAAAATCTTTGAGCCCCTGAAGCAGAAAGAGTTTCTTTTCAACCCCCCATTAAAAATTGGCATTTTTTTAATGGGAGGTTTTTAAATATGCAGATTACGAATTTGCGAATGAAAATGAATCCTAAGATAGTGTGCACGTTTTGAATTGCCAGAAACTTAGGTTTCTGAAATAAGTTGACAGCTTGCTTAAGCATATGCTCTAGAGCTGCGCTTGAACAAAAAAAAGTTCTAGAGTATTTATTTATTATAATTTCCCTTCTTTATTTAAGCTTATTTCCATGAAAATTTTATTTTTTATTTTGTATTTTATTCTAAAGAAGCTTTGGCTCGAAACTAAAAAAAAAAAAAATTGATCTTATGCACAACGAATCTTTCCGGATAAAATATTTTGATCATAAAAAATCCTGCAAAATATTCTAGAAAAGTTAATATTTTTCCTAACAAAATTACTCTAATTTTCTAAATTTTTTTTTCTAAAATTCGAATCTTATAGAACAGTTTCAAAATCTTTTTTGAGTAACTTTATGTTGTGTCACCTGCAAATATTTTGAAATTCAAGTCTTTTAAAAAAAATTGTCGGTCATTAGTTGTGTCAAACTTTTTCGGATTTTTTTCCCTGAATTTGGACAAGTTTGGACTTTTCTTATTCAAATTTTAAAGATCATCAACCTTTTTCTTAAAAGAATCTTTATTTTTCTTTAATTTGAATAAAAATTCATTCGCATAATGTATTGATTTCACCGGATACTTTTAGAAAAAGAAAATTATATTGTATATAATGATATTGTGAAAATACTTTTAAAAATATTTATTTCAAAAAAAAATTTAATTTTTTTTAAAAGTCATTTCAGAAACATAACAATGCAAAAATGAACTCTTTAAATTAAGTCAAATCGATTCAAAATAATAAAAATTAAATAAAAAATAAGATCTTTTTCAAAAGTTATTTCTTTACCTTAATAAAAAAATATGAAAGTTAAGAATTTTGTTTTAAAACAAAACAAAATAAATATTCTCTTTTTATTTTAATCCAGTATTTTTTTTTAGAAACAGTTTTTCGATCCAACACAGTTTTGAGTTGATCTTGTACAACATAATAATAAATTAAATCTTCACATTTCGTTTTAAAATAACGTAATCATCCGAATTAAGTGACACACTGTTATAACACTTAAAATATTCTATAGTGACATGTGTGATATAGCGACATCTTTGTCGATATCACTGAAGTTAATTAACTTAACCATGAGCGTTTAAGTTAAGATGGAGCATAAATACATGCTCCAATACGTCTAACGAGAGAGATCGGATAGACGGGCCCAAGGGTACTAATGTAAACATTACAACATGTCACTAAATTCGGATAATTACGGTATTTATGTTAAAATTGGCAAACAAAAAAAACATAAATTAGAGCATAGCCTTATATGACCATTTTCATTGCCTATTTTATAAGCTGTTTGATTTTTATTTCACTTATTCTTTCTTAAAAATAAAAATTATTGAATCGAAAAAGTATAGCAAAAATATAAATGAATCGTAAAAGTATAGCTTGAGATTTTATATAATTGTAATTAATCAAAGATTGAATTAAATTAATTATTTTTTTTTGTTTACATGTGTCGAGCTAAAGCTTCTTCAAATTAAAAACAAATCAAAACTGAGAAGAAAATAGTAAAATAAAATAAAAGGATAAAAATTGAAAAATTTTTAAATCAAAAAAAAAATTGAATTAAGAGTAGGTCGATATGTCTTGATTCGGAACCCTCTCCATATTCTTTCACCGGTCTGTCAACCAATGTAACAGAATAACTCAGCCCTGCTCCAACATATCTCTGACTCAATTCAAAAAGTCGAATCAAGAGTATTAGTAGCTGAAGTTTATTTAAATCTCTTGATCCATAATGTTTGAAGAGTATCAAATTTTTTAAATAAAAATTTAAACACTAAATTTCCAAAAACTTAAAAATCTTTTACAATCTATGGAAACTTTAGTAATGTAAAAAAATGTTTTGCTTAGTTCCATTCATCACAGTTATTAAAAAAGAATGTTTTGTTAAGTTAGATTTGTCAATAAAAAAATATTTTCCAAATTGGTAAACTTTGGAACAAAAATTTAAAAAATATTTTAAATATTCTGAATATAGTTTAAACAAGGTATCTTTATTGATAAAAATAAAAAAATTTGAGTGATCTAATCAAAAATAAAACAGGGGCAAATTTTCAATGCAAATCCTGTATTCCTCTTTAGAAAAAAATATCAATAGAATATTAATATACAAATTTGTTTAAAATCACATGATTTGAAGAGATTTTTTAAGTAAAATAAAGCAATAAAGTAAAAAAGTAAAACCATGGATTTGTTCAGAATTTTGTCTTGATTTTTTTAAAAAAAAAAGTTGGGTCATGATTGATCCCTTGAAGGAGATAAGATTTAAACTAGAAAAAACACATTTTTTTCCTTTTTTTAGCCAACAAAAACCTCCACATCCTTTTTTTTTAATTCTAAATTACATTAGCATGTAGAGAATTTTATGCTTTTTCAGAATATATATACTTTTTTATTATATTTCAGATAGCACTAAAGTTTTGAATTTCGTGAACTTTATATGGATCATTAAGATACAAACATTTTTATGAAGGACAGACAATCTTCTTTTGATCAAAAAAATTCGGTTCAGAAATCTATTTTCATAAAAAAGTTATCTCAATAAAACCTAAAAGGGATCATTTTTGACTTTTGGAAAATTGGGGATTTTTTGCAATAACTTTAGAACTAAAAGTCACAATTAAATGATATTAGATTATATCATTTCAATCCTTGTAAAATTATCTTTTAGATAGTATATAAATCGAAAGATTTTAAAATTAAAACTTGCTTGAAGACAGGGTATTTTTACCAAAGGTCAAGGTTAAATTTATTATTTGAAGGGAAACAATAAAATAAAAAAAACAACTATTATTTTATATAACTAAGATCCATAACTATTAATGTTTAAAATTTCAGATTTTTTGTATATAGCATTTCTATATTTTTGATAAATAGATGTAAAAAAATTTGCTAAATAAAATTCATGTAACTTGAATTTTTCAAGTTTTCAAGATAAAATCATGACTTTATTTTTCCATGAATTTTGAATTGTGATTTTTATACAATTCTAGTTTAAAAAAAGCTTGAAGAGTTTCAAAACACTTTACAATAAATTTTGTTTTTACGGCCCAGTGTAAATCACTTTGATTAATAATGCATAGCTTATTGAAAACTGACAAAAAATAATAATTATAAAAAATTTTTTAAAGGTAATAACTATTTAATTATTTAATTTAAAATCAAAAAAAATTGCTTATTTTATTTAATTGATTTACAAAATTTAAAAATAAAAATTATAAAAGTCCATTGTGTTCAGCCATATAATTATTAAAATTAATACGAGTTAATAGTTGCTCCAAATGGGAACCGAATTGTCTTTTTTCCAAGCTCCGAAATGTCTGATACAGTGTACCAGATTGAAGCTGAAATACCTTTAATAGAATGTAATATATTAATATCGTTTTTTTCTTGGCTTTTCAAAGTTGATTTGATTCGAAATAAAATTTAGATTACCTTTTATGTAAAAACGATTTATTTATTTTTAGAAATATTTTCATCAAAATATAATTTTGTTTTATGCCCGAGTGAAAATTAGTATTAATTTTATTATGCTTGAATTGAAAACTGTAAAAATAAATTTTATTTCAATGAAAAATTGTAATTTTTCAGATTTTTTAGATCAATATTTTTATTCCATATTTTACCTAATTATTTTAGACTTTATCATAACATAAGGGTTAAAATAAAGGCTAAAGATATTCAAGAAACTGTTGAAGCCTAAAACTATTCATTAAAAAATTAAAAAATTTAAATCTTAGTATATTGGTCACAATTTTCAGTGATTTAAACTTTTTAACATTTTAGCTATTTTTCAAAATCAATGAATCAAGAAATGAATAAATTAAAATCAACTTCACAAAGCCATTAAAAATAAAGAAAAACAACTTTTATTATGCTTTCAATTTTTTCATTGGGAAATTCTTTATTTATCAACTTGTCCTCAACACCAGTTAAAATAGAACAAAAGTTTAGACAAGACTCCATAATATCATTTAAACAACTAGAAACCTTTAAAAAATTTAGCTAACAATTTTATTTTTTATTTAATTTAAATAAAATTACTAGATTATTTAGAATGAAAGATTGGGCCTGAATCTTGGTCAAGAATGTGTCATGAGCGTACCGAATTTGCTCAAAATCCTTGCTACTCTTTATTTTGTTTCCAAGCTCTTCAAATTGTGTTTCCAGAACGTCAGCCTTGAGCATAAAATTAGTTAGTTTGGTAATAATGTGTCATCATAAATTACTTGGAGGTAAAATTGAAGATTGTCAATTAAAAATGACATGTGATTTCTGGTGATCCAAATTTTTGGATTTATGCTATTTGGCTTGTTTCCCAAACGCATTTGAAATTTAAAACACTGGTTTAATTCAATTTGAACACGACGAATCATCAAAAGATAATTAAAAGTCTCGTTGTATCTTATAAAAAATTTCAAAAAAAAAGAGAAAAATTTCAAAAAAAAATTACTTTTTTAGAACTTTAGAAGTCAATAAAGTATGAAAGGGCCATTCAACTCTATAGCTGAGGCCGATTCTATTCCAACCGGTAGACTCGGTTTTTTTTGAATTAACTAAAAATTATTTATTTAATAATTAACTTTTAAATGAGAAGTTTAAAAATTTAAAAAATTTAAAATTTTAGATTCACATTTTCAAGGAGGGAAAAAATGAATGAAAATTAAATAAAAAAAGAATTCCTTTTTTTTGAAAGTATACATAGTTTTATGAGATAATTTAGTGTGATGGTTCAATATTTTTTTAAATTCGGTATGCTGGACATATTTACAGGTAAAGTTAAGATCGGTGAGTATCAAGAGACCTTTTCGGAAGCAAAAAAAAGGAAGAGGAAGACCAAGAAAAGAGTGAACAAATTGCTTCGAAAATGACCTCGAAAGAATCAGAATCAAAAAAGGGAAGTGAAAAAATAGGACTGTTTTAATTAACCAAAAAAAATTGTGGCTAGATTGAAGTTATCCTTAAAAGATAGAACCGGGATTTTTGATGCCTAAAAAAATATTATGAATAGTTATTTATTATTTAAGCAAACTCTATTCGCTAGAGAACAGCTTCAGAAAACATCTAGGCAAGGGTCTATCTAGTACCAACAATAAAAAAACTATTACCCACACAAAAAATTTTGAGATATTCATTCTAAGCAATTTGAAAACTTTACAAAACCAGATGCGAGAACTATTAAATTAACTAATCCATGGTGCATTGGTATAGTTTTTCACGAATTGGTTATTTAAGAAAAATCAAAATTACTGTGTTTAATAAATATTTTATTAATTTAATTTTTGTAGGCAAGAGAGATTTTTAATTGTGGGTGACAGTTTTTGTTTGTTGTGAATCAATTATCTCTTTCTAAATTTCAAAATTTTTAATTAAAACTAAATGAAAAATAAGTTCAACGAAAACCCAAAAAATAATTTGTGAAAAAATTAAAAATTTTTCAAAAGTTTTTTCATCCGAGTCAGTTATTTTAGTTTTTACTACTTTTTTTTTAATTTTTTTAAATTTTTTAAAAAATAATTTGCTGGTTGGAATGGAAACTTAGTCCTTACTTTCAGCCAGCCGTTATTTATTATTCAATAGACATATAACCTTATAGTAATTTTTATTCTTTTTGTAATTTCTTGTTTAATTGGTAAATATAATTTCTTGTCAAAAATAAATTTATCATTACTTTAAGCACCAAACGAGTCTTTTGACTCGATATAAAAAATTTATTTGAATTTTATTTTATTTATTTTATTTGAAATTTTAACAGTTTTTTCAAATAAATATTTATTTTTTTGAATTGTATAGTTTTTTTCTTTTTCTTTAAGAAATTTTTGCTTAGTAAATAACTTTAATTTTATCAAAATCTTTAAAAAAAGTATTCTGCAATATTTCTAGCAAAATTTAAATACAAAAATTCAGTTAGTTGAAAAAATTTTGCCAGGAATAATTTTTACTAAAATTAGCCATTTAAATAAAAATACCGAATATTTACGTAAAATTTTAATTTTTAGTATTTTACCCTATTTTTGCTGAATTTCTCATAAAATTTGAACAAATTTTAGTATCAAATTCTCCCCTCTACTCCTACAATATTTAAAAAATAAAAAATAATTTGTACATTATCTAGAGTGAAATATTTTTCTGCTTTTACATTAAAATAGAAAAATAACAGATGAATAATAAAGCTAAATTAGAATTACTTGGTTCGAAACTGATAACTTTGAATTTTGCTGGCCAATCTTCTTCATCTAACAACATTCTGGATATAGATTTTTGAAAATAGTAGTTAATGTCTTGAAATAAAAAAAGGAAAAATAAAATTCATCTCAATAAATTAGAAAATAATATTACTATATTCAAAATTTTGATCAATTGGTTTATTTAATAAATTTTTGGCAGTGTCCAAAAACGTGGCAAATAATTCACCGCGACCCATTAAAAACATATCTTTTAATTTATGAAACTCGCCCAAAAGATTGTATTTTCCCACAATAATTGACCAAACTTCCTTCAATTTTGTTCTAAATAAAATTCAAAAAAAAATTTTTTATTTCAAACTTCAGAGATATAGTCCCTAATTTCGTTAATAAACGATTCAAAAACAATTATCGAAAATTGATTCTGCGATATTGACCAGATTTTTTTGGAAAAAATCTCCATTTTTGTGATCATAATATTCGATTCTTCATTTAGAGCTAAAAATTTTAAATTTAGAAAAATTTTTATAAATAAGAAATTTTTTTGGTTACATTTATTTTTTTCTTTAATCAACTGAATTTTATTAACAGATAAATTTTGACAGAATTGAGTGCTATTTTTCTCGTCAGAATAGATTTCATCACTTGACTTGGACTTGAAAAGCTGCAGCAATTCGCCAGTGAACAGAATTTTGTTAGCAATCTTCAACGAAATGTAAGATGGCAGCTGAGCACTGTTAAGTGAAAACTGGGAAAATTTTGACGAAAATTTGTTGCCTAAAATCATCTCCTCGGCTTCGTTTAAAGTGGAAGCGCAATCAAAAGTATTTTGGCTATTTTTGTCACTAGAAGTCTCTGCTGATTCCAAATTTTTTCGGTCCAAATAGATAAAAAATTCTTCATATTTATCATTTAAATTTCCGAAAATCAACCAATCTCTTAATTGTTTAAACAAAACTTCATGGCTCACCGTCAATATCCTAATTTTTATTTTGAAAACAAAAAATAAATTTTTTTTCAAAAATTTGTTTACTTTTCGAATGTTTCTTTGATTAGTCTGTCCCCCGAGATCGAGTATTTGTATACAAGATCAACTATCTGACATCCGTGCAGTTTTTTAGAGGTTATTTCATCAATTAAAGAACAAATGTAGGTAAACAGAGTGTAGTGCTAAATATTTTAAATAAAAAAAAGTCAAGAAACAAAGATGTTTAATTTTACATGCTCCAGGTGAGACTGCAAGAATGTGACGTTGTGATGATGGTCTTTTAGAAGGTTCATTTCCAGCGCGCTTATCTTTAATCGATAAGGCTCAAGAACCACTAAATTTAGCCCATTGCAAAAGGCAAATAAATAATATCCGGCTATTAAAATAAAATTAAAAAAAAAAAAATTAGACTTTGAAAATTTTTTATTTTACTTTTTAGTGGTTTGTTTTCAAAAGTCTTTGCGAATGAATAATTTTCGTGGAAGTCATAGATTTGTTTGTAAAAATTTCCCAGTTCGGCCAGTTTATTGCATATTTCGACTTCAGCTGGATGGATGAATTCTAAATTTTCCACTAGCTGAATTGATTATGAAAAAAATTTTTTTTTGGAAAAATAAACAAAATTACTTTTATTCTAGTCTTGTTGTTCTCGACCAAAAATTGATAAATTCCACCTGCATTGCCTAAGAGACACATTAAAAGTTCGTGAATCATTTTTAAAATAAATTAATTTAATCAAGAAAATTTTTAATTTCAATTCTTTTAGTATTGTATATGCGTAAAATTGAATTGAAAAATTAGATGTCTTGAAAAGAAAAAACATTTTTTTCAAATTTATTCTTTAAAAGAATTTTGAAAGTTTTAAAAAAAAAAGCTTGATTTAAATTTGATTCAAGCTGATTGAAAATTTTATTTTATTTTGAAAAAACCAAAAATATTTTCCCGTGCCGGGAATTGAACCCGGGCCTTGACGGTGAGAGCGTCAAATCCTAACCACTAGACCACGCGGGATCCTAATACTTTAAAAAAATAAACTAGATTTTAAATAGAGATTTCAACAATTTAAAGAAAAAAAAAAATTTTATTCTTTTTGCGTTATTTTTTTGAAATAAATATTTTTGAATTTGAAATTTTTTAGATTAAATTTAAATTTCATAGCTTCTTTAAACAAAAATTTTAGCAAAGAAAATTTTTCCATTGATAAAAGCTAATTAAGTGATACCTAGATTTAAAAATTTCCGTAATTTTTCTATCAAATCTTTTAATAGAAAATAAAAATCTATATTAGTTAATAATTATTTAGTTATCAATAATTTTAATTGAATTAGATATAATCCCAGTAAAAAAAATTATCTTTTTTAAACAAATTATTGAACTCGTTTTTTAAAAATCTTGACTTTTAAGTCTATAAATAGTGAAATTTTGAGGGTTTACAGCTTTTTTTCTCTAGTTTCTGAAATTGATATTTTTATAAAACTTTCTTTTACAAATTAGTCCACTCTGGCCTACTAATTGACCCCTACCTGCGACCTAGGTTGTCCTCATTAATCACCGTATAAAAGTTGCGAGTTTTATATATCATTTTGTAGAGAATTTTTTTATGATTAAAATGAGCTGTAGATTGTTTTATTCCGTCTAGTTTTCGAGATGATACAATCAAATAACACCAAAAAATGGCCATTGTTCTAAAATGTAAAAAACTTGGGTGTTTTATGTTTTTATCGAATAACTTTTGATTTATTTAAGGTATTATCTTAAAATTTTGAACACCTATATAATTGAATTTAAGCTTTTAAATAATTAACTTTATTCAAATTTGTTCAAATTTATCAGAAAATCAAATTGGCCACCGAATTTGCCAGATCTAAATCCATGTGACTACTTTTTTGGAACGAAGTAGTATCAAAAATGAGGCAAAACAAATTCTCAAATAGGTAAGAATTTATTGAGGAAATTAAAAGAGGTGTCGGACGGGTAAATAATAACAAATTGAAAAGTCTATAAGATGCTTTAATAAAAGAGTGAGGAGTGTTGAAGAAGCTAAAGGGGAATATTGTCACAAATAATTTTAATTAAATAAAAAAATAATCCAAATTTTTCTATATTTATTTTTTCATATTAGGACAAGGCCACTATCACATATTTTATATCAAAATAAAGGGTAAACTTTAAGCCTTTAAATCAGGTATTTTATTCAGTAACTTCCCCTTGTTTTCTCGGAAATTTTCAACTTAATGATATATAGCCCTAAAGTTTAAAAAATACTGAAAATCAAGACTCAAAAAAAAAAAATTTATTTTATAAAATTATTTATTTAAAAGCCTAGTACAAAAGAAATAGAGAGTTTTTGTAAAAAGTGTGATTGACCATGGATATTTTAAAAGGCCTAACAAGACTAAAATTTATTAATTTACTATTTTTATTCAATTAATTTAATAATTTAAATAAATTTGAACATAAAAATTTGAAAATAAATGAAATTTGGCCTATGATTATTGCTTCAGTAAAAATAATAGAATTAATCAGTAAATATAATATTTTATTTAACGGGTGTTCAATAAAGGTTGACGCGAGTTTGTTTTCGATAAAATCTGGTGATTGGTTCATCCAAAACTTTTGAAATTTTATACATATATACATTAGACCTTCATGATTACAAAACACTTTGTATTATTTTGAAGAACTAGTGCGGTGTAAAATATTATTGTTGTAAAATATTAAAAAAAAGGAAAAAAAAAATTTAAGGTTAATAAATCGATTTTATCGAAATCTACATTTTATCAAATGACTAAATAAACATTTTTTTTTGTTTTGTTTTTTTTACTTGATTATTGGTGCTGCCCCTAGAATTAAGATTTTTTTTCGGACATCAATTAATGCTTAATGGATTCAAATTGAATATATAAAATATTATACAAAAATTCAAAATCAAAATTTTTACATAAACTTTTTTCATAAAATCTAACTTTATTTGGGCTAAATTGTGTGCTCAAAGGTCAAAGTCAATCCGAAATCCTATCGGACGCAGTCCGTAAATTATAAATAATTAAATAATTTAAATTTTACATGAATATTTTTCTAAATAATTTTATATTGTCAATTTTATGTTATTATTTTTTAAAAGTAACAATAATGAATATTTATTAGCTTAATAAATCAATTTTTATGAAAAGATTTCTTATTTCAGAACAAATTCGAATATTCTTAAATCAAAAGATTCTTTTGTTCTAAATGAAAACGTTGATTTAGTTTATTATTTTCTAATTGCTAGATATATTCAAATAAAAAAAGTTAATTTTAATTCGTCATTTATTTTGATTAAACGTCAATTAAAATAAAGGTCAATGACTAATTTAATTTTTTAAAAAAGAGATATTTTGAATTTTATCTTGTGTGTTTTATATTGATAGAACCAGGTCTTTTTTTCTTAAAGTTTTAGTGAAAAATTAAAAAAAAAAAATCTTGCCAAGTGGATGTCGCATGTTTCAGCTGGAAAGGAATCAAATAATTAATGACTATATGATTATTCACTCTTTGAACCGAAAAAAATCCCTGGAATGATCCTAGTTAATGGTCAGTAAAATAATGTTTATTTAATCAGTAAAACCACGCGTTTTCTTATAAACAGGTGCCTCGATTTCTTCAGCTTCAACGTCAGTATCACCGCTACGATAATAACTTATTCGCTGCTCAAATGATGTCGTTTTGTTATTATGATTAGCTAAAAAATAATTTTACTGACCATTATAATATTTTGCTGATGAAAAAATAATTTTGCTGACAAATAATTTTCTGAACAAAATTTACTGATGGGATAATCATTTTTACTAACGGGTGTTCAATAAAGGTTGGCGCGAGTTTGTTTTCGAAGATAAAAATCGCATGGGTTCAAGTCAGGTGAATTGGGCGACGAAATTTTTCAAAATTTGGTGTAAATATCTTGTTCCATTCAAGAGTTATGCGATCAAAATCAAAAATATACCAAATTTTTTACTTTTTATAAGAAGGTTAAAATTTAAGGATTTTTGAGTATATCTTTTGAACCGAATGTAATAAAAAAAATATCTATATATCATCTAAATCCTTGTTTGATTATCTATCAGATGATATGTAAAACTTACATATATAAAACCTAAACCTTTGATTTAATTGACGTTTAATCAAAATAAATGACGAATTAAAATTAACTTTTTTTATTTGAATATATCTAGCAATTAGAAAATAATAAACTAAATCAACGTTTTCATTTAGAACAAAAGAATCTTTTGATTTAAGAATATTCGAATTTGTTCTGAAATAAGAAATCTTTTCATAAAAATTGATTTATTAAGCTAATAAATATTCATTATTGTTACTTTTAAAAAATAATAACATAAAATTGACAATATAAAATTATTTAGAAAAATATTCATGTAAAATTTAAATTATTTAATTATTTATAATTTACGGACTGCGTCCGATAGGATTTCGGATTGACTTTGACCTTTGAGCACACAATTTAGCCCAAATAAAGTTAGATTTTATGAAAAAAGTTTATGTAAAAATTTTGATTTTGAATTTTTGTATAATATTTTATATATTCAATTTGAATCCATTAAGCATTAATTGATGTCCGAAAAAAAATCTTAATTCTAGGGGCAGCACCAATAATCAAGTAAAAAAAACAAAACAAAAAAAAATGTTTATTTAGTCATTTGATAAAATGTAGATTTCGATAAAATCGATTTATTAACCTTAAATTTTTTTTTTCCTTTTTTTTAATATTTTACAACAATAATATTTTACACCGCACTAGTTCTTCAAAATGGTAAAAAATCAAATCTTATTTAGTAAAGAATTCGAAATGAAAATAAAATATATTCTTTTCTTGTATTTTTTTCATTAATTATATGTGCATGGTTCAAAAGCGTGTCTAAGTTTGTGGTACAGCACAGTCGAACGAGGAAAAACGGTATTAAAAGAAGGTTTTATTAGAGGAAATCGAAAAAGGGCATGATACATTCTAACGAAATTTGGATTTAAAAATAAAAATAAGTAAAAAAAATTTTCAAATAGAATAGCTCCATATCTTTATTGTTTCATCTGCTGATCCACTAGCCAAATCACCATTTTGAAGAATTGCAAGTGTCATTACATTATTTGAGTGACAGTCGAAAATAATTTTTTCAGTTACATCATCTGAAGTCGATATTTTAATTGTATGATCGTATGATCCACTTGCCAAATCACCATTTTGAAGAACTGCTAGCGACTCAACATAATTTGCGTGGCCACTTATAGTCAATTTTACAGTTCCATCAATTAGATTTCATATTTTAACAGTTTTATCAGCTGATTCACTAGCCAAATCTCCATTTTGAAGAACTGCTAGCGACTCAACATAATTTGCGTGGCCACTTATAGTCAATTTTACAGTTCCATCAATTAGATTTCATATTTTAACAGTTTTATCAGCTGATCCACTTGCCAAATCACCATTTTGAAGAACTGCTAGCGACTCAACATAATTTGCGTGGCCACTTATAGTCAATTTTACAGTTCCATCAATTAGATTTCATATTTTAACAGTTTTATCAGCTGATTCACTAGCCAAATCTCCATTTTGAAGAATTTCAAGTGACGAGATATATTTTGAATAACCATTTAATACCATTATTTCAGTTCCATCAACTAAATTCCATTTTTTAATTTTACTTTGAGTTGAGCCACTAACCAAATCACCATTTTTTAGAACTGCAAGTGACAAAATATGATCTAATTGGCTGATCAAAGTCATTTTTAAAAGTCCAATCATTTGGATTCCATATTTTAATAGTACTATCCCACGATGCACTAGCCAAATCACCGTTATGGAGAACTACAAGCGATCTAACCCAAATTGTGTGACTTTTTAAAGTCCATCTGACTAAAAATATATATTTATTTTTGTTTTGTCTATTAATTTTTTTAAAATGATATTTACTTGTTACTTTTTTTTCAAAAACAATTGAATTTATTTTTTTTTTTCTATTTTGACTTGTAGTGCAGCTTTTAAAGATAGTTCAAACATTGTCTCAGTAATAGAACTCGACTTAGATCCGAAAAAAATACTAATTATAAATATATTTACCCATCCGAGAAGTAAAACTGACTACAAATTTTTAGAAAACATAATTAAAAACACAGACATAGATATAATCCTACTAGGTGACTTCAACGCTTTACACGAATCTTGGTTCTGCACAAGTCAAAATAGAAGAGGTCAACATTTAGATGAAGTAATAAACGAAAAAAATCTAATAATTCTTAATAATACCAAACCTACTTCCAAAAAAAGTACAAATATAAATGATTTAGCTTTCGTCTCTTGCAATATTTTCAATTCAATCTCTGATTTCTACGTTGATGAAAATTTAGCTCTGTCTGATCACAAACCGACAATATTTTTGAATCTAAACTCAAACAAAAAAAATGATAAATTATTGGAAAAAATAAATTGGGCAAAGTGTCAGGAAAATGAGGCTCAGACCGAGAATGGTGAATATGTGCAGTTTTTGATAGATTTTTGCGCCAAAATGGCTCAGGAAAAAATAGAAAAAAATGTGGAAAAAAGTTTGAATGCACTGAAATGGGATGTGCAGCGTTTGCTTTTTTCAAAAGAGCTTAAATCTAACAAATCGTTGAACACCTGTCAGGATTTTGACTACAGGAACCAAATATTTAGTTTAGAGGCCCAGCTGAACCAGAAAATGAATAAAATGGGAGAATTAACAACCAGATGCGAGCACCAACAGGAAACAATTAATGGACGTTTCGGTGGTTGCTGAACTCAAAAATAGAATAGAATTGATGCAGAATGAATTGAGAATAAAAGATGAACAAATTGATGCATTGTCTGACTGGGGTGCCGGTTTTCCCCAAAAGTCTCAAGCAAACACAGACAAAATTGATCAAATTTAAGCCTTAAAAAAGGAAAAAGAATTGGTTTGTTTTTGATTTGGAAAAAATTAAGCAGCAATTTGATCAAGAAATTTTGAATGCTAACAGTTTAAAAGAAAAGCTTGAATCAAGAATCAAAGATATAGAGGGTCAAGTAAGAATAAAAGATGAAC
>QEOQ01000043.1:5789-20175 GCA_010279815.1 Brachionus plicatilis | reverse complement strand
GACCTTCGACTTGGTCTTCGTTTTCTGATTTGTTTTGGGAGCCTTGTGCCCAATCGGACACAGCCTCAAGTTGTTCAACTTTTATCTTTACTTCATTTTCTAATTCTTTAATCTTCAATTCAAGCTCTCCAATCGTAAACAACTGTCTTTCTTTTAGGTTATTTAAATTTTTTACTTCCTGAATGAATTGTTCTTTATTTTTTTCCAAATCTGATAAGAACACTTCATTTTCTTTTGTCAAAACATCAATTTCATCTTTCAGACCATTTATTTTGGCTTCAAGAGACTCAATTTGAGAACTATTGTCTTTTTCGGTCTCCAGTTTTGCAGGTACACTTGAACCCCAGTCGGACAAAGCATCAATTTGTTCATCTTTTATTCTTACTTGACCCTCTAGATCTTTGATTCTAGATTCAAGCTTTTCTTTTAAACTGTTAGCATTCAAAATTTCTTGATCAAATTGCTGCTTAATTTTTTCCAAATCAAAAACAACCAATTCTTTTTCCTTTTTTAAGGCTTAAATTTGATCAATTTTGTCTGTGTTTGCTTGAGACTTTTGGGGAACACCGGCACCCCAGTCAGACAAAGCATCAATTTGTTCATCCTTTATCCTCAATTCATTCTGCATCAATTCTATTCTATTTTTGAGTTCAGCAACCACCGAAACGTCCATTAATTGTTTCCTGTTGGTGCTCGCATCTGGTTGTTAATTCTCCCATTTTATTCATTTTCTGGTTCAGCTGGGCCTCTAAACTAAATATTTGGTTCCTGTAGTCAAAATCCTGACAGGTGTTCAACGATTTGTTAGATTTAAGCTCTTTTGAAAAAAGAAAACGCTGCACATCCCATTTCAGTGCATTCAAACTTTTTTCCACATTTTTTTCTATTTTTTCCTGAGCCATTTTGGCGCAAAAATCTATCAAAAACTGCACATATTCACCATTCTCGGTCTGAGCCTCATTTTCCTGACACTTTGCCCAATTTTATTTTTCCAATAATTTATCATTTTTTTTGTTTGAGTTTAGATTCAATAATATTGTCGGTTTGTGATCAGACAGATGTAAATTTTCATCAACGTAGAAATCAGAGATTGAATTGAAAATATTGCAAGAGACGAAAGTTAAATCATTTATATTTGTACTTTTTTTGGAAGTAGGTTTGGTATTATTAAGAATTATTAGATTTTTTTCGTTTATTACTACATCTAAATGTTGACCTCTTCTATTTTGACTTGTGCAGAACCAAGATTCGTGTAAAGCGTTGAAGTCACCTAGTAGGATTATATCTATGTCTGTGTTTTTAATTATGTTTTCTAAAAATTTGTAGTCAGTTTTAATTCTCGGATGGGTATATATATTTATAATTAGTATTTTTTTCGGATCTAAGTCGAGTTCTATTACTGAGACAATGTTTGTACTATCTTTAAAAGCTGCACTACAAGTCAAAATAGAAAAAAAAAATAAATTCAATTGTTTTTGAAAAAAAAGTAACAAGTAAATATCATTTTAAAAAAATTAATAGACAAAACAAAAATAAATAAATATTTTTAGTCTGATTGACTTTAAAAAGTCACACAAGTTGGGTTTGATCGCTTGTAGTTCTCCATAACGGTGATTAGGGTAGTGCATCGTGGGATAGTACTATTAAAATATGGAATCCAAATGATTGGACTTTACAAATGACTTTGATCAGCCAATCAGATCATATTTTGTCACTTGTAGTTCTAAAAAATGGTGATTTGGTTGGTGGCCCAACTCAAAGTAAAATTAAAATATGGAATTTAGTTGATGGAACTGAAATAATGGCATTAAATGGTCATTCAAATTATATCTCGTCACTTGAAATTCTTCAAAATGGAGATTTGGCTAGTGAATCAGCTGATAAAACTGTTAAAATATGAAATCTAATTGATGGAACAGTAAAATTGACTTTAAGTGGTCACGTAAAATAATGTTGAGTCGCTAGCAGTTCTTCAAAATGGTGAATTGGCAAGTGGATCATACGATCATACAATTAAAATATCAACTTCAGATGATGGAACTGAAAAAATTACTTTGGACTGTCACTCAAATAATGTAATGACACTTGCAATTCTTCAAAATGGTGATTTGGTTAGTGGATCAGCAGATGAAACAATAAAAATATGGAGCTTTTCTATTTGAAATTTTTTTTTACTTATTTTTATTTTTAAATCCAATTTTCGTTAGAATCTATCATGCCCTTTTTCGATTTTCCTCTAATAAAACCTTTTTTTAAATACCGTTTTCCTACGTTCGACTGTGCTGCACCACAAACGAACACACGCTTTTGAACCATGCATCAAAGAATTAATGAAAAAAATACAAGAAAAGAATAACTTTTGTTTTATTTCGAATTCTTTAATAAATAAAATTTGATTTCTCACCATTTTGAAGAACTGGTGCGGCATTATTGTTAAAAAATATTAAAAAAAAGTAAAAAAAAAATTTAAGATTAAAAAATCGATTTTATCGAAATCTATATTTTATCAAATGACTAAATAAATATTTTTTTTTGTTTTGTTTTTTTTACTTGATTATTGGAGCTGCCCCTAGAATGAAGATTTTTTTTCGGACATCAATTAATGCTTAATGGATTCAAATTGAATATATAAAATATTATACAAAAATTCAAAAGCAAAATTTTTACATAAACTTTTTTCATAAAATCCAACTTTATTTGGGCTAAATTGTGTGCTCAAAGGTCAAAGTCAATCCGAAATCCAATCGGACGCAGTCCGTAAATTATAAATAATAAAATAATATAAATTTTACATGAATATTTTTCTAAATAATTTTATATTGTCAATTTTATGTTATTATTTTTTAAAAGTAACAATAATGAATATTTATTAGCTTAATAAATCAATTTTTATGAAAAGATTTCTTATTTTAGAACAAATTCGAATATTCTTAAATCAAAAGATTCTTTTGTTTTAAATGAAAACGTTGATTTAGTTTATTATTTTCTAATTGCTAGATATATTCAAATAAAAAAAGTTAATTTTAATGCGTCATTTATTTTGATTAAACGTCAATTAAAACAAAAGTCAATGACTAATTTAATTTTTTAAAAAAGAGATATTTTGAATTTTATCTTGTGTGTTTTATATTGATAGAACTAGGTCTTTTTTTCTTAAAGTTTTAGTGAAAAATTAAAAAAAAAAAATCTTGCCAAATGGATGTCGCATGTTTCAGCTGGAAAGGAATCAAATAATTAATGACTAATTATTATGACTAAATGATATTTTGTCAATTAATAAAAAAAAAAATATTTGTCATTAAAAATTATATAATTCGTCAGTTATAATAGCGTCAATCTGATTAAATAAACGTCACTTAAAAAATGTTTTGTCAATTAGTTTTTATATTTGTCAATAGAATTTGTGTCAATTAAAAAAAATGTTTGTAAATATAATAATAAGATATTAAAATAAATTAAATAATGTAATATAAAATAATTTGTCAAGTAAAAGGAGCTCGGCATGAGTGGTAGACAATTGGAATCGATTAACGACTGACATTATTTCAGTAGACACCAAGAACAGCTTTAAAAAGAAAATTGATGATTTTTTCAAGTCAAACAAGAAATAAACATATTTAGTTATTTATACTCGTTTTAGCTACCATAGTGAGACTCTAGTGTCTTGCTCTACAGGATAAAACCTGTCGTAGCCTATTATTATTATTATTATTAATTTAATTGACAATTAATTATTTTAAGTGACAAAAATTTAATATAATCGACAAGTTAGTATTGACGAAAATATAATTGACAGAAAAAATAGTTAACATTTCTCTAAATTAATTGACGGTTTCTCTCCCTGCCTATTATTATTCACTCTTTGAATCGAAAGCAATTCCTGGAATGATCCTAGTTAATCAAGAGTTGATGAATATTTTTTAAACATTTAATTTTTTCAAGATACAATAAATTAAAATTTACATTAAATCGTATTTTTGCACCATTAAATTTAGCTTGCTTAAAAAAAAAACAATTAATCTTAGAATTATTTAATTATTCTAAAATTTATTTAATAAAAAATTAAAAAAACTAATTTTTTAAGAGTTAATTGCTAATTCAGACTAGAATGTAGTTACTTAAAAAATGATACAATTTCAATCGAATTCAATCTTAATCCGAAAAAGTTAGGAAACCAACAAAGCACTGTAAACCATTGATGTAAAATGGAGTCAAATAATGTAAATCAAGATCTGATATTTATTCAAAAAACAAGTAGTAATTATAAAGTCAAAATTAATTTTAAAATTTTTCATTTTTTTCAGGTGCTCTGTGAAGTTTTATTAAAAATTTGTAAAGGAAACAGGTGACAGCTTACTTTAAAACGGTTCATTAGACTAATCACGAATGATGAATGGGCTCAAATAACTTTAATTAACAAAAAAATGAAACTTTGCAAAAAATATTATTTTTAAAGAGTTTAAGCTTTTTTAATATTTTTAGTAAGAGGATGAAGAGTTTAAAAATTAACAGCTATTTTAACTGTTCATTAGACTAATTACTTATGATGATTGGGCTCAAATTTCTAAAATTAGCTAAAATAATGATGTTGTACAAATTAAGAATCTTTTTTTTTTTAAGATTTAAAGCTTTTGTATATTTTTTGGTCAGAGGATGAAAAGTTAAAAAAAATTAAAATATTTTTTATTCATCCTAAAAAATATAAGACTGAACAAAACAATTAAAATTTAGTCGGTTTTTTTCGACTTTTTGTATCACTTTCCGATACTGGTCCGATTCTTGGTGATATTTAGACAATTTGGTCAGAAACATGAGATGTGCAGCCATTTTAGAGAATCTAAATTCATTATAATTCATTCTGTTTGCTTTTAAATATTTCAGACTAAATTCCATTTCGACATCAAGTCTTTTTGAAATAGTCTCAAATTTATCTTTTAATAAAATTGAAAATATTCCATCATCATTATTCTCAATGATATTTTCAATTCGTTTTACCAATTCAAGCAAATAATGGAGAAAACTGCTATTGACCGCATCTACACCCTTATCAAAAACAATTTCTAATTCTTCCTTAAATAAATAAGAAATTCCTTAAAAAATTTTTTTTTAAATTATATTCTAATACCTCATTATCGTTGTTTCTTGGTTCGCACTCGCTTACATAATCATACTGATCCAGCAAAAACTTAAAGCCCTCATAAGTACTGCTTATATTTTTGATACACAGATCTAGACCATGTGAAATCATTGAGATAGGTTCATATTTTAAATTGACACCATCAGTCAAACTCGAAACAATATCTGAGCATATTTTGCTGCTGTCATTGTTATTTTCGATCAGTAATTGAAATAACAGTTCCCAGAAAAAGGTGCACTTAAGTCCAAGTTTGCATTTTGATGAAAAAATGTAGCTTTTGTTTTGCTGCAAAAAATTTGCCACAATTAACGCTTCATCATCTCGTTCCATAAATGAGTTAAGTAAATCAATCAGTCGGTCTATGTCAGTGCTATTTGAAGGCAATGAGTTAACTTTTTCAAAGAAGCTAGAAATAAGTAGTGCAATTCTTGTCTCTGATATTTAATTTATTAAATAAATTAAAATAATTTAAATCTAAACTAAACCAAATAAGATTTTTTTTAATTAAAAAAAATTTAGGCATGTTGAAGTTTATGATCAAATGATCAAATGCTCAATTAAAAAGTATGCATAATCTTACTATTTAAAATTCACAAGTGTGAAAAAAGTTAGTTTTGACACTTAAAAAATTCAAAGAAAAAAATTTTCCCACGGTCTTAAATTATCAAACAGTAAATATCAAACACAATTTTTCACACATTTTATGCAATAATCTATAACAATAGACAGTAATCTCAGCGTATTATCTTACTTTTTAAAAATCAAATGTGTGAAAATCTTGACTCAAAATTTAAGCATGAAAGAAAAAATATTCTCGCACTTATCAAAAATAAAAGGATAAAATTTAGCTTTTCTATCTATTCTTTTTTTCCTTAAACTTTAAATTCTTAATTCCTTCTTTTTTTTAAATTTAATTTTATTAAATTTTTTTTATTTAATTTTCTGTTCTGAAGGAGATTAAGCTCGGGTAGATAAACAAACAAAGAAAAATAAAATATAATAAATAATATTAATTGAAAATTTTATTATTTATATCTTAAATTCAACTTTTATTTTGTATTTTTTTTTCAGATTTTGATTTTTTTTGTCTCAAGAAGTTTGAGTTCGGAAGTAAAACTCATATCCATCCTTATTTCTTTTAGAGTTTATCAATAAGTTTATATGCTTTAGTAATTAAAATGGTTGTCCCTAAAAGGCGGAATGCGGAATGCGGAAAACGGAATTCCGCAGGCCAAATTCCGCTAAAATTTTTCTAAAAAATTCCGCAAAATTACCTACTAAAAAGCGGAATTTCCGCTTTTTAGTAGATTTTTAAATTCCAGCGGAATTTGTCTTGCGGAATAAAAAAAATTTAAAAAAAATTTGTTAAAATGTTAATAAAGTAATTTGAAATTTGAAAATGTTCTATAATTTCTGAAATATTGCACAAAAATCTAAAAATATGAAAATGTAAAAATGTAAAATTATTTTCATTTTGCCGTTTTTTTTACTTTTATTATTGCACCATTTTTAGGTAAATTTATTTAAAAATGGTAAATTCTAGGTGAATTATTAAATGATAGAAAAACAAACATATAGAAATTTAAATTGACATAATTTTTTTTGAGTGTTTTATTTTTTACAATTGTTTTATTTGACTCGAAGTGAGAGTCAAAATATATATTTTAGAACTAAATTAAGCTATTAAATTATTATTTTAAATACGGAAAATGATTCGACTCTTATAACTAAATTAATATCAAAAAAAATTTTAAAGCTTTAAATTTAAATTTGACCAAACAAATCAAAAAAACAAAAGAAGTAAACAATTTTCATAAGTTAGTTGAACAAATTTGTACAAAATCTGTTAAAACGACTTTATATTCTATAATTTTTTTCTTTATCTTAAGGGATGAAATCATGACTCTTTTATTAATGAACAAGTTAATCAACGAGAAGCAGCATGCCAGGCAAAACATGTACCACAAATCTAATTGAGTTTGTTAACAAAGTAACAAATAAGGTCGAAAATGGAAACTTAATCGATGTCATTTACACTGACTTCTCTTAGGCGTTTGATAAGTCTCGCATAGGAAACTTTTAAGAAAATTAAGAGCATATAGTATTGTAAATGAACCATATGAATGGATTAAATCCTGTCTTCTTGACAGGAAGCAAAGAGTAGTTCTTGGTGATGCTGAACTGCAAAGTGTTGTCAACTCAAAGACAGTTAATGGCTTTAAAGAGGGTATCGACAGAGAAGTGATTGATATTGAAAAAAGAAAGAAACGAAAGACTTCCACAGCTCTTATATAGAGCTAAATGCTGGAAGGAGTGTGTAAAGATTTCTATACTAACTGCTAAGATAATGAAGTAAGATTTTTCACAAGATATTTTCATCTTCCACTTAAAGAGCCATTTATCTAATTCGTCTGAGTATTTGTTTATCTTATTTTCTAGGTTTCCTTTTTTCTTAAAAATGTAGAATGTGACCAAGTCGTCAGCAAAAAGAAGAGAGTATTCACTATCAGTTTTATTTCTTTTAGGTTTATCATTGATAAAAATACTAAAAAATAATGGACTAATTACTGAGCCTTGAGAACACCTGCTCTAATATGGTATTCATAACTTATATGACCATTTACATTTACTTCAAATGTTCTTGAGCCTAAGAATGAATTTACTCAGTGTATTGGGTAAGGAGGAAGGTTTATTTTTATTAGTTAATAACAGAGTTGTTTAAAAGTCACAAAAAAAAGTCCAAGTCCAGACTTTTTTTTTTTTAAATTTGTATTAATAATTAAACTTTATTAAATTATTTATTATAATCGACTAAATTAAACATGTTTGACTTTTATTATTAACATTTTATTATATAAGATAGTAATATTAATAAAAAATGTATTAATAAATTTAATTTTTTTTATTCCGCAAGACAAATTCCGCTGGAATTTAAAAATCTACTAAAAAGCGGAAATTCCGCTTTTTAGTAGGTAATTTTGCGGAATTTTTTAGAAAAATTTTAGCGGAATTTGGCCTGCGGAATTCCGTTTTCCGCATTCCGCATTCCGCCTTTTAGGGACAACCAATTAAAATTGAATTAGTTAGAAAATGTTAGAAAATTTTTGACCCACTCTTAGTAAACAATGAGATTTTTTTACTCATGAATTAAGCTGTATGAAGGTTAAAGTAAAATATTTTATTTAAAAAAATTTTTTATTTTCATTCATATTATGTAAAAACAGGTTTTATATTTTTAAAGAAAATAGTATTAAAATTTACTAATTGGTTAAGAAAGCCGTTTTCCTAATGAAAATAAACAAAAAATTTAAATAATTCAAAAATATAGAGACTAAATAAATTTTATCTTATTATTATTTCTAATAATTTTTTTACAATTAAGAAAATTAACTAATTAATTAACTTTAAAGTGAACTTAATGTAATTAAACATACAAATTTTTCTCATACCTCAATACAAATATTCACTCAATAATGCATTAGTGTTCTTTTATATAATATTTCTTAAAATAGGAGATAATTATTTTTATTTTTCGGCACATATAAAACAAACAAAAAAAATAATAAAAAATAAATAAAAGTAATATTAAATAATAAAAAAAAAATGAGAAAAATATTTTGATTAAAAAATTAAAAAATAAACTTAAACCAAATCGAAAAATATAGAATAAGAAATTTTTGAAAATATCTCTTCTGCAATATTTTCTTTAATAATTTTTTCACTAAAGAATTTTTAAAGAATCTGTAAAGAAACTAAAAAAAATTATTAAACTAGAACATATTAAACATTTCAAAGAAAATATAGAGAAAATTTAAAGATTTTTTTTTTCTTATTATTGGATTATTTTGAACTCTTTTTTTTTTTCATAATAGGTCAATTTTTAATAAGAAATTTTTTTTTAGAGTAAGATATAAATTTGGGCTTTATTTTTTGAAAATATTCTATATTCAGAGTATTTTCTGGGGTTGTGAAGTTGATTTCAATTCGATCATTTCAGTTCAGAAAAACTTTAATAACTTTTTTACTAAAAGAGATAATTTAGTTCTATAAAATGCTCAATTAAAAGCAAATTTGCTTAATTCAGTAAAATAAGTCTGCAAAATACTCTGCAATTTTGTGCATTTTGCACGCCATTAAAAAGTATTCAAATTAATTGTGCACTTACTTTGCAGAGTTTTTGTAGACATTTATTTTCAGATTAAGCAAAGTTGCTTAAACATTAAGCATTTTACAGAACTTAATTATTCCTTATAGTTCCCAAACTTTAATATTTTCCTAAATAGAACATAGTTTTGGGTCAATACGCTTATCCAACAACAACCGCTAATTATATATTTATTTATGTTTTTTATTTTATTTTTGATTTTTACTCGAAACACATTTAAACAATTTTTGGTCCCTTTTAATAATCGTTAGGCTAAAAAGAAGGACTTTGTTCCATTCTGTGTAGCCTAAGGGTTTCCCTCAAACAAATAAGATATAATAGTAATAATAATAATCATTCCTTATAGTAAAAAAGTTATTCAAATTTTTCTGAATTGAAACGATCGAATTGAAATGAACTTCACATCCCCGTATTTTCTAGCTAATTTAAGATTATTTTCTTAAATTTTTGTTTTATTCTTATTTTTATTTTTATCTTTTTTTTTTTAAATCGCTTAAAGAAGCATATTTATATTCCTTTGCAACACTTTTCAAGGGCTTTTTAAAATAAAAAAAGAAATAAAAATTTCTTTTTTAAAATTATTTAAAAAAAAATAATCAGTAAATTTTATCCTAAATTAAATTTTCATTTTAAATAATATTTCTCGGCATCTTGAAGTTGATGATCAATTCAAAATATCATTTCAATTCAAAAAGTTTGTCTTTAGATATTAAACTTAATATTTGATTTTATTTAAATAACTCTAATGTAACATGATTAACATGCAATGTAGATTTAGAAAATGAAAAAAAATTGAAAAGTATTTTCTCAGTTCATTGATAATCGATTTTAATATTTAAATGTATTAACTGATTTTATGTAAAGTTTTTTAAGATTTTTTATTTCAAAAGTATTTGTGTTAGCATTCACAATTAAATTTTAAAAAAAATTCAAATAAAAAATTCCAAATTAGTAATAAAATGAAAATAAAACTTTATAAAAAATCAGCTAACTCTCGATTTCTCGAAATTCTCGATTTCTCATTCAAAGTGTTTTCCATCACACTGTATCAATTAAGAAATGATTCGAAATTTTTTTTAGATCTTAAGAACTAAAAAAGTCGGTTTGTTCTTAAAAATTTTTAAAGGTAATTGAATTTTATATCCTCAAATTTCATTTTTCAATTTTTCATTATTTTCAAAAAAATAATTAAAAAAATAATTTTTTGGAATTAAAGTTTTCATAATCAACTTAATAATTTTGAAATACTATATTTTAATCTTACACATCTAATGATATAAATTTTTAAAAGAAAAAAAAGTTTACCATAAAGGGGTCTAGTAATTTCTTAAATTAACGAAATGATTTTTTTTTTATTGGTAATGATGTAACATATTATGCTACAGTCTCAAAAAATTATTTTAAGTTAATCATAAAATAAATGGATTAATAATCGATTTTTAGAATTAAAAAGAGTACAAAATCCGAAAGACAAAAGATTTAACTTCGCAAAGATAATAAGATTAAAAAACCAAATAATATTTTATGTTAAAAAAAAATTTTATTTATTTGCATTATTAACTTTACTAAAAAATCAAAAATAATCGATCATTTTAGTTAATTTTGAACATACTATTAATTTAAAATTTTTTATTTTTTGAAATTTTAATGTAACAAACTATGTTAATCAATGTTACATCAAGAATTTTATAAAATTCTGCCTAAATCTTCAGGAAATTTATTATTAAATATAAAATGAGCAATTTGATATAAAGTTTTGATCATAAACTTCAACATGCCAAAAATTTAGGCTAAAAAAAAGCGAAATAATTTGATGCTAAATGTGAAGAAATTTTGACAAGTTGAAGTTTGGAACCAAGATCAAAGGATCAAAATATAAACTGTAATATTTTTTTTAATAAAAGAGAAAAAATAAATATTTTCAAAAGCAATTTTTTGACATGTCGTGTCAAGTTTATTTTCATATTTAGAATTTTAAAATGTTCCTTTTTATTGAACTTTAAAAAGTTTAAATATTTTAATTGATTTTAATGAAGACTTCCTTTTAAAGACTTCCTTTTTTTTTTTTACTGTTTTAAAATTTATAATTTATTAAAGTGGAAAAATTAAATTATTTAAGTTCGAATGAATGGATTTAAAAGATATAAATTTGGATTTTTGAATTAAACTTAATAAATACTAAACATTACTACACATATCTAGTAATTTTTAGTATTTTTTTCTTAAAAAATATTAAAATCACTAGATTAATTAAGTTTCAAAATTTTAAATGATCTTTTTGATCTTAAAATTTGATCTGTAAATTCAATTTGTCCAATTTTTGCCGGTACAACTATGGTGCGTGTATTGCACTATGCAGTCAGAGGAAAAAAAATATTTTTTTTGAAATCAAAAGATTGAAAAAATGCTGATCTATTCAAAGATATTAATAAAAATGGTTAAACATACCAAAAAAAAGGATATTTTATTAATTGTTTCAAAAAAATAGATTTTTTTCAATTTTTTTCTAAAAAATCAAAAATTATTTTCACATTTTTTTTACTGAGTTTTACGTAAATTTATGGCTTTTTTTGAATAGAAAATGTAAGAAAAAAGTGAGAACTATTAAGTAAACTAAGTTTCTTTGTAGATTACATATAGTCTTGTTTTTATGTCACAAGATTAAGTCAAAGTCATAAAATATTAAGTTGAGTCTTAATTTTTTTTTAGCCAATTTAAGTTTTGAAATCATATATGGGACATTCAAACAAAATTCAAATAAATAATTCAAATTTTTAATAAAATTTAAGTTTGATATTCAAATTTGGTTGAAAACTAATTTATAAATTTAAGTTTAGATAATATTGAAAAACCTTTTTTGAATTTTTCATTCTTTGAACTTTTTTTATTTGAATTCTGTTCTTATTTTCAAAATTGATCATCTCATTGAAGTCTTGCGCTGAAAAAAAATTTAATTACAAAGCACAGTTTCCGATAAAATATTTTAGGTAAAACGAAACATATAAAAAGGTAAAAAAAAAAACATAAATAAAGAAAATAAAACAAATAGAAAAATATTGATTTAATTAGTGAAAAAAAAAAACAATTTTATAAAAAAAAAAAACGTAAATTCAAAATCCAATTTTTTTTAATATTTTTAGTTTAATAATATAGTTTTAATTGAAAAAAAAATATAGTCAATTTAATATTAAAGATTAAAAGCAAAATTCAAATCATTTGCGTAAATAGACGAATTAACTTTTTCACGTAAATGTACAGGTATTTTAACATATTTTTTATCATTAATAGCTGAAAAATTAAAATTAATTTTTCTAAAAAACTTAAAAATTTTTCAAACTGGAGGGTTTAAACTATTTCTTTTAACTATTCTTGAATTAGATTCAGTCTAAATTTTGTCTCATATTAACTTTTTAAGTTATGTTTTATCTCTTTTTGATTTTTAATAGTTTATATTTTTTTTCTCTTATTAAATAAGCTAAAATTAGTAAAATTGATTGCATGTTTTTTTTCTCTTTTAATGTTTTTTTTCTACCTCACCCTTTCATTATTGAATTTAACTTAAATTTTACTCTTATTAAAGATGATTAAAATTAAAATAGATTACTCGGTTTGGATATAAGTTGTTTGAATGAGTTTAGACCAAAATTGGACAAATTCTGCATGGTTATCAAACAACAAATTGCTCTTTTTATTTTCAACATAAAAACTCATCAATTCACACGACTTAAAAAATTAAAAAATTTAAAATTTTAAGTGAAAAAAATTAAAGTTACTGTTCTTAAATTCCAAATATTGTCGATTTGTTTACTTTTAATCACAGCTTAATTAAGACTTGATTTAAAAAATTGACTTATTTTCTCCATTATTGCATCAAGTCGATTCTCTTTTCCCAAATAATTCCAGTTTTTAAAAAATTTTTCTACTCCTCTTTCTAGATTCATTGAATTGTCAACAAATGAGTCGATTAGGCCTGAAAAATAAGTTTTGGAGTCCGAATCAGTAGAGACTCGAATACAAAATGACTCTCCAATTGCCATCAATAAATCGTGGGTTCCAGGTAAGACAAAATTGTGTGAATCACCCAAATTTATAGACAGTGACTCAATTGATTGTTGTTCCAAATGTTCCATGATTCCTGTCAATCTCCCAAGTTTGTCACCTACTAGTTCGCCTTCACATTGATAAAATATTTTTGACATAACATTCAATAAGGCGGCATAGTTTATAGGACAGCTAATTAAAATAAAAAATTTTTAAAAGATTAAAAATTTTTTTTAAATTTTACTGTTTAAGTTGAATAATTGGAATAATTCTGTTAAAAAAGTCATCAATTTTAATAAATTTAAAAATGTTGTTTCTGTCAATTAGAGAAATGAGCACCTCTAAAAGTCAATTAATTTCGTTATTGTCTCCGGGTCGAATTTTTTCAAAATGGTCATCGAATATTTGATTTAATAAGCTCGGGTATCGATGCAAGTTGACAATTGATGACACTGATATGGCAATGTACACTCTTGTTTTCATGACTGGTGATTTGGAACAGTGGAGGAGTAGTGGAATGTAGTTGTGTAGAAGGGCTTCTGGGTCCAAACTCTCGTCGCTTAAAGTGTACAGGTGGCCAAGTATCAAAACGATTAAATATAATTTTACATTTAAATTGGTCCTAAATTATTTTAATGTAACTTAATATCATAAAGCATAATTAATTTCTTACTCTAGTGTGTCAATTGAATTGGTTATTTCATTGTGGAAAAATTGATAAAATTGAGGAAACTTTATGAAGAACATTCGCTCCGGCATACTTAAAAAGATGAAATTATTTTTTTTGTCAATTTGTGTAAATTTTCTTAAAATAAGGTTCTATTTATTTATTTAAGAAAATTATAATTTTTTTGCCAGTGATTTTTTTAATTCACTCTAAAATTATTTTGATAGATTTTTTTCTATTTTATTTAAAATGAATCCCAGTCTTTAGTTTTAATAAATCAACTAAGTCCCAAAAAATAAATGTTACCTCTGTAAAAAATTTTCTCATTTAATAATCACCTTAATTAGTTAAAAAATTGATGAGATAATATGAGATT
>QEOQ01000469.1:252664-264112 GCA_010279815.1 Brachionus plicatilis | reverse complement strand
AATTTTAATATTTTACCATTTTTTACAAAAATTTACATAAAAATTGATAAATTCCAATGATCAAATAAACAATGTATTTTTATTTTTATAATCAAAATGATATTTTCAATTAAAGACAAGTGATTCAAAACACCTAGACTCTCATTTGGAAAAGTCAACTTAAATTTCAATAAACCCTTCAAATTTTACTATCATCATCAAATCAGTTTTTTTCTATCTAACTTTTTTTAGATGATGACTTGAAAAAGTTTAGAAAATTTTAAATTGAGATGTTCTTTTTTATTAAACTTAAATCCCTAATGGGGTCATTTTGATTATCACTAGTGAAAATAACAGAGATTTTCATGAAGTCAACAGAACTCGACCATTTTTTTAGATTAAGATCTTTTATTTTACAATAAACAAAGAAAGTGTCACTTTAGGCCATTTTCTAATTTTTCATTTTAAAATTTGCAATCAAAAATAATTATTACTTATTTTGTTCTAAAATTTTCAAGTCATTAGATTAGAGTTTTTGTCTCACTCGGACAATATTTAAAAAAAAAAATTAGCCCAACTATGTTGACAACTAAATTTTACGCAAGCTTTTTTTGTTTATTTGCCGATTTAAAATAATAATATGTAAACTAAATCGAGCTCTTGCTCCTTCAGATTAAAATAAAAATAAAATTTAATTAACTCAAATTTTCGTAAATTTTAGTTATCTTTCTTAGAAAGATAATTAATTGTATAAAAAGCACTAAAAAGCTGAAAAATGCAATCATTTTTGATTATCTATTTTATATATACAAAAATAGAATCAACCTTCATGGATGTATGTTTGCATTTAATCAAATGTAAATGCTAGAGAATTTTACTATTTTCCACTCTAATTTGGTAAAAAGGGCACTTTGAAATTTCATGCAAAACTTCTAATATTTCACTTATCTCTGTTCAATTCGCGCAGACTAAAACTACATCACTATCTGAATTTGACGTTTTCGACCAAGAAGACCAAAATTTTTGGAGTTTTTCATGTAGAGCCTGCAAAAGAAAACAAAACATTGCTACGATTAAGTTTCATTTTCTCATTTTCAATTCTTCAAACATAATAATAATAATAATAATGAGCTGCTACAAGTTTGTTGAAGTATGAGTCGCACGACCATACTTTATCAGCTATTTTTAAATTTATGTCCCGTTAGAGTCCAAAAGATTTTTAAAATGATTTTTTGTCTTCGCTTTAACTGTTTGACTTGATAAGTTGTTCCAATTTGGTACAATACGATTTACAAAGAAATTATGCCTTTGTTCACAGTTTCTTGTTAATTGTCTCTCAAGTCTTTGTTTGTGTCCTCTAATATTCGATGCAGGACCAGTTGTATTTATTGAAATAATCGACTTGACTGGATGAAACCAGTTCATTATGTTGATACCATTGTTTATCTTGTAAAATTGAATCAGATCACCTCTTTCTCTTCTTTTCTCTAGTGTTGTCAAACCAATTTTCCCAAGTCGTGTCTCATAGTCAAATTTTTTCAAGCCCGGCACCAATTTTGTTGCCCTTCGTTGTCCCTTTTCGATCATATTTATCTCTTTCTTCTTGTACGGGTTCCAGACTGGTGCCGCGTATTCAAGATGAGGTCTCACATATGTTGTGTACAGTGTTCTGAATGTATTGACATTCCAGTAGGTGAATGTTCGTTTAAGATCATCCGATAAGATGATTCCAAGGTCTCGTTCTCTTTTAGTCGTGCAGATATGGTGAATCGTGTCAGTGTCCTTAGACATGTAAAACTCTATAGGACTTGAAGCAAGTTCCCCATTGATTTGCATTTTTCATAGTTAAAAGCCATTCTCCACTCTTTAGCCCACGCGACCAATGAGTCGATATCTTTCTGAATGTTTTGAATGTCTTTTCTATTTTTAACTAATGCAATTAACTTACTGTCATCTGCAAACAGTTAAAAAGTTTACACCAAACATCAAAAAGTTTTGTCGACTATTGCATCAATTGAATATATATAAAAAATATTTTTCACGTCACTTTAAGGATAATCAATATTTTAAAAGCATGATTATAAAAAGAACAGTCTTGCTCGTTACAATAGGTGAATGATCTTAAAACATATGTGAAACAATAAGACCGGAAAAAATTGAATTATTGATCGGACCAAAAACCTAAAATAACTTCAACAAAAACCTTGATAATCTTTAATTTAAGATGAGAAAGTCTTTCTTAATTCTAAGTGTAACTTAAACACTGCAACTGAAAGCTTGGTCATTTCAAAATCATTTTCTACTTTAATACAAAGTTAAAAATGACATGAAAATCAGGGCTGTGAGTTAACTTATTTATTTATTTTTTTGAAAATTAATCTCCAAAAAGGAGAAGTATAATATGAAAAATTTTATAGTTACACAAAAAATAAGAAAAAAAAACTTTATTAAAAATACAAGTTTAAATTAGATAAGCTGAAAAAGAAATTTTATTAATGTTGGAGGAGGTATCATATTTGAGCTTCAAAATAGATCGAACTGCTGAATTTTGTATAACTTGTATTTTATTGATGTTAGTTTCTGAGAATGAATTTAAACAAGGAAAAGAATAATCCAAGATTGATCCTATCTAGGATTTATAACGATTACATAATGTTTTTGGTTTTAAACCTATTTTACATTTGAGAGATATTTTATTAAAGTGTGACTAAATGAAAGTTATGAGTCTAATGTGATTCCTAAGTATTTCACTTTTTTCTCATTATTTAAATTGTTACTATTAATTTTAAGGTCAAGATTGATTTTAACTTTAATTTTTTCTCAAAGATCATGCAACATAATTTTTTAATAGAAATGTTTAAATATTTTAAAAGCCATCTTTCAACTTCTTTTAGGTACTTATTAATCATGTTATCGAGAATCCTATCATTTTGAAAATAAAAAAGGTAGCCAAATAATCTGCCAGAAGAGAGTATTGGTAGTTTGTTTTGTTCCTTTTTGGTATGTCATTAATGAAAATGCTAAAAAGAAGTGGACTAACTACTGACCCTTGTGGAACTCTTGCTTTAATAGTGTTCTGATCACTTATATAACCATTTACATTTACTCTAAAAGATCTTTAATGCAAAAACGATCTTATCCAATTAATAAGATAAGGAGGTAGATTTATTCAAATTAGCTTGTAAATTAGTCCATCATCCCAAACTCGATCAAAAGCTTTAGAAATGTCAAAATATAGACAACAGACTATTTTCTTTCTTTTAAAAGACTCTACAACTTTATGAATAAGAAACTATAGATTATCTGAAGTGCTTCTATTTTTTCTAAATCCTAATTGCTAAATTTAACCTGGAAATCATGCATTCTAGTAAAGATGATACGTTCAAGTAACTTTCCGAGGCAACTTGTCATACTAATTGGACTGTAGTTATTATGGTCTTGAGTAGGAGAAGATTTCTTAGAGATCATGGTTATACTTGCTATTTTCCAGGATTTTGGGACTTGTTCTAGTTCCAAACTCATGTTAAAGAGTTAACTTATTTCAAATAAAGTTTCTATAGGTAATTTTTTTAACTTTAGTTTTTTGTATAATATCTACACCAGACCCCAATAGCTTGTTTAGTTTTTTTAGTTTTTTTAGTTTTTATGTTTTTATGTTTTCATGTCCCTCCAATATTATGCACCACGAGGTCTTCAAAAAAACTTTAACTACTAACAGTTTCAAATCGACTTTTGAGTTGAGTGAGAGATATTTCAGGACAAGATTGAGTCATTCTGTTTCACTGGTCGTCAAAATGGTAGAAGAATATAGAGAAGGTTTCAAATCAAGACAAATCAAATATCCAACTCAATTGTGTAATTCAAATAACAATTGTAAAATTGACAATTTAAAAATTTCTTCAATTTTTCATTTTATTTTATCTTATTTAACTTTATTTTTATTTTTTTTATTTATTTTTATTATGAAGGAGCAATAGCTCGGTTCAGATAAACAAATAAATAAATTAAAAATAAATACATGTAATCATTCTGCTTCGAATTATTTAAAATATTTGACTTATGACGCCTAAATTCAGCTATACAAATATGAAACTGAATGTTGGACTCTCTCTCGAGTTAAAGAAAAAAAACTCATCAGGTTGAGGTTATTTTTTTTACAGCTCTATACAAAAAAAAATTAAACAAATGAATACCACTACATAAAAAATTTCTTCCCCAAACAATTTATCTCCATAAATTTATTTCCCTAGAACCTGTAATCTGTAACCTGTAGAATTAGGGCCCGTACCTAATCTTTCAAATAAATTAGCCTTAAAAAATATCTGAAATGATCTCTGATTTAATAATTTAAAAAATTTTAAATCAATCAATAGGAAATATTGAATTTAAAATTGTATCAGATAAAAAATACAATTCAATAATTTAGCAGAAAAATGGTCAAATAGCTCAATGCTGTTCTGACAGTAACAATATTATATTAATCTATATTCATATACAAAAATGAAAAATTTTATTGGGCAAATTAAAAAAAAAAATTTTGACTAAATTTTTAAAAATTAGTAGTAATAGTAATATATTTTTTGTGTGATCTAATCTGAAGTCTTAATCTATGAAGACCCTTAAAAACTAGTTCATAATTAATTTGAATTAAATCCAGTTCAAATCACTCATATCCTAGATCAGTTGATAACATTTAAATTTTCAAAATTTAATCATATTTTCTCTTTTTTTTATTTTATTCCTTCATTGAATCTTTCCATCCAACACTCATCACCACTTGGCTAATCGACAATTCCGACTAAAAAAATCTTACAAATCAGATTATTTTTTCTCAATAATTTATTTTTGATCTTATTTTAATTTATCTAATTTTAAAATAAATTTTTTTTGATTAACCAATTTACTTGCTTTTATTTAATAAGATATTCACGAAATAGATAAAAGAAAATTGAGAAAAAATTTTGGGATGGCGGTAAAAAATAATGTGGACTAATTTCTAATTACCAAAAACAGCATTTAATGACGTCAAGTATTGATAAAGTTACCCTTTAAATCTTAATAAACTGTAAAATAAAATGAGAAACACAGATTTTCCATATAAACATTTCTGATACATTAATCGGATAGTCGGTCAGTAAAAAATTATTTATTAGTGTACCTTAAACTTAATTTTTCTTAAAAAATTAATTTATAATTGCCGTCCTTCCGAACCAGGCTGGCCATTTGAGGGTCCATCAAACTGTCCATACAATTTTTTGAGAAAATCGATAAGAAACAAACAAGAGAAATTAGACTAGTTTAAGATAAATAAGATAAATGAATGATGATGGTTTAAATAAAAAAGACAATTCAAAAATAAACATTTAATGACCATCATTTTGTGGATACGATAAAATCATGTACAGACAATCAATTTATAAATGCTCATCGAAATTTATCTTTTGATTAATGTATGAATTTGTGAAAAATAAAAATACAAGAAAAAATAATTTATTATCCAACCTTGAAAATTTATAAAAAAAAATTGATGATGAAAAATATTTTCAAAACGACTACTACAGTTTATTTAGGGCTTTTTTGTTATTATTTCAAACTGCATTTTATTTTGCTTTTTTTTTATTAATACTAATACAACATAAATTAAATTTATAAGTTTTCAAAAAAATTAAAAGATCTCCTATTTTAAATTCTTGTTTCTTTAATAAAATATTATTTATCAAAAGACTTTTACGTAATTTTTATGAAATAAGAGGCGTTTTTGTTTCATTAAAAAAATAGAATTTTTTATTATTTCACAATTTTGAAAATATCTATAAAAACAGTTTATTAAATTAATAAGTTTATTTCATCTCTAAATTATTTACTCTATTGATTGAATATATTAAAGCGAAAAATAAGGAATACAAAATAAAAAAAGGATATTCCCAAGATAATGAATAGAAAAAAAAGCATTAATTAAATATACACTTAATAAAAATTATTCAAAGATATTCTTTGGCCTTTTAAGGTCTAATGAAATACAAATAAAACGCACATGAAACCCGTTCAGACTTCTTTAAATCTATATATATACAATAAGATGAATGCTTAGTAAACAAAATAAATAAATTTAACTCTTTATTACTTTTATATCAATATCTTTAATTTTTGAATAAAAATTTTTATTGCATCTCTTGAATTTTTTTTTCTAAAAAAAAACATCAAAAGAATAAATTTTTTAAAATAAAAAAATTATTCATAGATAGTTTAAATATTATGACTCATTATGGGTGTCAGAAAAATTCTAAAAAATTTTCAACCACAATTAAATTGAGATAATTTCGAAATAAAATAACTTAATTTTAAATATTATTTCTAATCAAATCGGTCCAAGTTAGAAATGCTAGTGTTTGAGGTGAGGCGAACAAAATCGTATCCAAAATACCCTAAAAACTAATTTTATTTTTTTAATTAGAAAATAATTTCACATTTGGCCTTTTAAATAAAATTAATTGAAAAAAAAACTTATTTTTTAAATTCCATATGATTAGACAATAAATTAACAAAATAAAAAAGAGTTAGATAAAGATATTATTTTTTGAACAGAAGACTCTTGCTACGCTTGGAATTTTTTACTAAGCTAAAATATAGCAAACAAACTAAGCTCTTATTATATTAAAATAAAACCTCATTTCATCGAGTTTAGTATGAGAAAATTACGATTTAAGTACTTTTGGATTATGGTAATTCATGAATAAATTTTTTTTCCATTCGATTTAGAATTGCTTCTTGACAAAACTCAACAAACTTGTTTCCACATTAAATTTGGCATACTCAATAATGAAGCAACAACAACAATAACAACAAAAAAAACTAAAAAAAATTGTTTATATTTTAAAAGATTAATTAAGTTAAGTCGATGAGCCAATTAATCTGTGTAGTCTGGACCTGGCTAATTGTTTCAAATTTTGAGAGCGTGATTTTTGAAATTGTTGTAACTCGATCTTGTTTGACAATGATAGTCTAACCCGCAAATACACTTGAAGCGGAATAGCTCTTTAGGCTTAGAAACAATTTCAAAATAAAAGACATATTTTATCTATTTAAAAAAATCGAGTTTATTATCTATAAGATTAATTGAGTTGGAGAAAAAATTTGAAACATTTGGTTAGACTAGCCGAATATGTAGCGCTTTGGTATTTAGCTTGAAGCCAATTGTTTTCATTTAAGAGCCGATAATGGTTTCAAAATTTTAAATTATAATCAAGTTTCTAATTAAATAATCATTTAAATTCATATTTTATGCTTAGATTTTCTCTCAACCATTTGGTATCCGGACTAGAATTGGTGCATGCAGCGTACTATTTTTTTTTTAAATAAATACTAGCAAAAATTTAACAATTATCAAATTAAAATAAATAAACTAAAAACTAAGTTTTTTTATTTTTATTTTTTTTTCTTAAAATTAATTGTTGACTGCATGCAAAATGATGAAACATCATGCTAAAATGGTATCGAAATAAAGACTAAAAAAGATAGCAAAAATTAAGCAATCTAAAATAATTAAAATAAATTTTTTGAGTTAATAAAATAAAGACTAAAAAAGAATTCAATTAATTTCTTTCATAAAATTCTTTGAGATAATGAATTCCTAAAAATAAAAAAATATTTTTAATTCTTTTTTTCACATTTAACTAATTAAACAATTATTGTCGAGTTTAATCAATATAATTTTATTGTATTTGATTTAATTTTTTTATGGACGATGGCTTTTATCGAATAAAAAAAAACTTTAGAATAAGAAAATAAAATGTAGTATAAATTTTTTTTTTAAGTATAGCATTTGCAAATATAGAATAAAAAAATTGCAGTAAAGCTATTATTTTTTCTAAAATTACTAAAAAAATTTAAAAATGTCAAAAAAAAAAGTTAGAATGGGATAAAGTTAAGGTATTTACCAATAAAACTGAACTTGGAACATTTCTGAGGAACGATTCGAGGTAGTTGATATAAATAAACCAGCAAAAAATTACCTAAGGTAAGAACCGCTTTAGAAATTTGATTGATTTTTTTATACTTTTGTAATTATTTTTTATTCTTGAATGTAAGAAACTGTTCTAAGAGATATTTTTTATTCTATAGTTCAAATTTAATTGACTTAATTTTTATACTAAATAAATAAAATTTTTTATATACTATAAAGAATTTTTTTTTACTCGTCAAAAGCTTTTTCCCTTTTTTTATTTTATTTTATTTTAAAATATTTGAACAAAATAATAATGTCCTAAGTCGAAAGACAATAAAAAAATAAACTATGACGATGTTGTTATTTTTTGATCTAAAATTAATTATTAAAATTTTGCGACAGTGTTATGTCATCGAGATTTTAAAGCTAGCAACGGTTGGCTCTGCAATTTCAAAGAAAGACCCAATATAAGTTTCAAAACTTTTTATTACAAAACACTTGTAATAGTAAACAAAAATTAATGAACGATTAACAATTTAATTTTTTTTAAATTTTCATTTTTTTTAAATAAAATTTTAAAAAAACCAAAAACTTTTTTTCATATTTTTCCTTGCAACTTGAAGGTGACAAAACTCTGCGCAAGCTATTAAATGAAAAAAAATTAGAATATTTTTTTAAATCATAACAATAAAAATAATTCTTTTAATTGTCATCATATCAAATTTTAACACTATAAGGGACAAACAAGTCATATGATTCTTTTAAAAAAAATTTAAATCCTCATATTCTTTGAACAGATTTTTCAAATAAATAAATCTTTTTGAACTTAAGAAAAATTAATCTTTTACTTTAAAAAATGTAATTACTTCGTAAATTGCTCTAATTTAAAAAAAAATAATTTGGATAGAAACCGTGAAAAAAATTATCGGTGCTTCTTGTGTTTAAAGACACATCACTTGGGGTTTTGTGTAATTCAGTGAAAAAGGACCAAAAAAATGTAAAAAAATTAGTTCTGTGAATGTAATGTAATTATGCATGCTGCACCATGCTACATTCACATAACTAATAAATTTTTAAGTAATTAATTTCAAAAAAACAGACTTGAGAAGTTAAATTTAATGAAATTAATATTTAAAAAGAACCATTATAATAGTCATAAATAAACTTGGAAAAATGTAAAATAATATGGAAGCAACTTTTTAATGTTTTCACTAGTCAAAGATTTTTGATCAATTATAGCAATATTAATAATATCTTGATCCCCCCATTTAAATTGAGTCCATTCAAAAATAATCTCATTTTTATCTGAAAAAATTTTAAAAGTTCAGCTTAATTCGATGTATCTAATCCTCTCATTAAGTATTGACTTTTCATTCAGCCGTAATTAGAAAATAAGATGTTTTAGTTATCCTCATGTTTTAGTTCTTTTAATTAACTAATATATTATTTATATGCTTATATTAATTACTTACTTAATTTGCATTACTTAATTTTCTTTAATAAAATTTACGATAATTAATGTAAATTACCGTGAATTTGTGAATTTTTGCTTTTGGTATTTTATCGCAATTTACAGGCAAAATTTTATTTAGTTATTGTACATTTTTATATTTTTACATTTTTGAGAGCAAAAAAAAAAATCTCAAAATCAAAAAATCTAAAAAAATTTTCATTCAAGAAAAGTAATAATAAATTCGCAATTAATTAAAAGGGATTTTCAAAAAATTATCCTTGGTTTTTACATTTAAATTTTTCTAAAACTCCTTTTTAAGTTATTGCGAATTTATTATTACTTTTCTTGAATGAAAATTTTTTTAGATTTTTGATTTTGAGAATTTTTTTTCTTCTCTCAAAAATGCAAAAATGTAAAAATTTAAAAATGTACAATAAATAACTTTTTGCCAATTTACATTAATTATCGTAAATTTTTGTCATATTACGGAAATAAACGTAAATTGAATTTTTAAAAATGAGTTTTTTAATAAAATCTTTATCCTTAAGTTAAAAGAGACCCAAAATAGTTTTTAAAAATTCTATTCTCCTGGAATATAGCACTCAAAAGTAAGGTTCTTTTAAATCTTAGTAGTATTTGGTTAAATTTTTTGTGCTTGAATTACAAAATGTATCGAATGTCGAAATAACATTAAAAAAGTTCGATGTTTCGAATGAAAAATAATTTTAAGTTTATATTACATGCAGTTTTATATTTAGTTAAATTTTTATCTGAAAAGCCAGAAAAAAATATTGAAATTTTTTTAAAAAATAAACTAAATAATTCAATTACTGTTAATAAATATTCTTTTTCTAATAATTTTTTTGATTCAAATATTTTTTTTCAAACGTTTTGATATCGAGAATTCTCTAAGCTTTTAAACAGATTCTAAAACGTCTTAATAAGTATTATAAATTTTAATTAATTAAAAAAAAATTTTTTAAAATATATATTTTTAACTCCTAAAAAAAGTTTTTTAATATATAATTTTATTTAATTTTGAGGAACTTTTCTTATTGTTTGGAAATTCTTAATACTTTTAAAGATGACGAATTGTTTCTTCCCAAAAAAATTCATTGTGAGATAATAGTTGATAATACGACTGAAAAATCAATTCTCAATTTTTTAAAAAATATGAGAAAACAAGAAAACTTCTTCACAAAAAATTAAACCATTTTAATGACTATATTTAAGGATTAGAATAACTTAATTAGATCATAGACCACTCTTATTAAAAAATATTAAAAAATTTAAAAAAAAACAAAAAAAATAAAAAAAAAATAAAATAAAATCAAAGTTAAATAAGTTAAAATATACTATAAAAGAAAATTAAATTATTTTAAAATTTTTAATTTAATTTTTTTTGTCTGAAGGAGCTTTAGCTCGGCACAGATAAGAAACTGCGTGAAATATTTTAAAATAACTTAATATGTAAATAAAAACTAAAATAGTGAATAAAAAAAATAAAAAAATATCTTAAAATTTAAAATTTTTTAGGACAATTAAATTTGATAGAGATTGTAATGAACGTTCCACTTGAAAGAAGACATCGTGCAGATCTTGAACAGTCTGAAACAGAAAGAATAGTCGAGTAACCACCTGCATTTAAAAGTAAATTAGAAAACAATCAAGAAATAATTAAGATAAAACGTTTTAATACCAATTGGTTAAAAAAAAATATTTATTAAATGTTTTTGTCTTAAATAATGATTTTTTTTATTGATTAAAGAACTAATGTTATAAGTAAAAAAAAATAAAATAAAAACATGTTATAATTTTTTGCCTTATTTAACTCTAAATAATTGATTTTAACAATTTAAATTTAGTTAATAATTGTATGTCATCATAATATCTTATGTTGTTATCGTTTATCATTGTTTTAAAATTTAATTTAAATTTAAAAAATCAATTTTAATATTTATTTTTTAAATATTAAAATCCAACTCGATTGTATAGTTGCTTCCTTTCTTTTTCTTTTTTCTTTCCTTAAATGATGATCTCAGACAGATAAGGAATTGAATTAAAAATTTCA